>JAUBWS010102065.1:0-10685 GCA_032270445.1 Darlingtonia californica | reverse complement strand
TAGTCTTTTTGATTGCTAATCTCACTATAGATTTACGTAAAATTGTTCCTGTTTACTGAAAATTATTGCTGAATCATCATGGCTAACTTAATCTAAATTTTGGAATTAGTTGTTTCTCTGTAGTTCCAATTTAACCTCAGCGCACGAATTTTAATGTTTAACTGACAAGATGAAATCAAGTAAACTTTGATGCAACATTAAATACTTAGGATATGATAAGGGATAACATCCATGCAGATGATTTCATAATAACACCTTTGACAAGGTTCACAGGGCACAAAGCTCCTAATATTCTATAAAAATACCGCTCAGATTCAGGATTGTCAAAATTATACGATTCTGTACGAATATTATTGACGTTTGAAGTTGAAAGTTGAAGTTGACTTCTTCAAAAATCACGTCACAATTCGGTTATTTTTTAATATTTTAAGATAGGAAAAAGTATTCAGCATGGCAAAATGTAGACAATTATCCTAAAAGCATTATCTTTCTTTTAAAGTATATAGTGGGATTGGTTGGAAATAGTTAAGGTAACTTTTGGACTTGCAGCTACTCGTAGCACGCTTTATAATGTCCTTGGTCTGAATTATAAAATTCTAAATTTCTAAAATTTTTGTCACCGTATTTGACCCCGACTTTTCGGCCCCTGTAAAATCCAGGAGGAGGAAGTTAAAGCAATGAAACTCAAACGAAATGCGTGTGTCATGGTGAAGAAATGCTTAGATGGAAACACTTCTGGTAACTTTGTCAACTATTTCGTACTCAAAACACATAAGAGAAAGACCAGAAATGCGGGCTATATGAATGAATTTTATAGAAAGTCTTTTGCTTATTCGGGAGCTAAAATATATAATAACCTACCTGTAAATATTAGAGAGGAAAAGAATTTTAATATTTTTTTATCGAAAGTAAATAAATATTTTTTCTTTAAGTAATATATGTTAATATGTAGTTTTAGTTTTAAGTGCCACTTAATTTTACTTCAATACAGCTAAGGAGAGACAAGACGTCTTAAAAACGTCCTCGGTATGTCTTAGTGACGTCTTTATGACTTCATGTCTCTACTTTGCTAACTGGAATCTTTCGTTTTATGTTTATTCTTTTAAGTCGCATATTCTTTTATGGTCCAAGTTCAATTTGCCTTGATATTTTGCACTTCAATTTCAATTGTGATATCACCTTTGAGTTTGTTTGAGACACTGTGCTTCTTTTCGGACTTTATTTTAGTTATTTTGAGTTAGTTTTGAATTTAATCAATCAATGATTTTATACCTCACTATTTTTTAAATTTTGTATTTTTTGTATTTTTATTTTTAACAGGACCCTCATGATAGCAGTATTTAGTACTGAGAGGCAATCCTGTATAAATATTTGATAAATAAATAAATAAATAAATAAACTAGGCAGAAACATAGCTTGTTATAAAATCTACAACTTCAAGAAAAAGAAATATCAAAATAGCTGCCGTTCTGCTGTGACGTCATCATATGTGTTTTAAAATGCTAAAGTTTAAGGTTTTTAGGGTATTTTCTCTTCGAAATAATGTTACAACTTTTTTATAAAAGAGAAAACACTGTTCAATTAAGTCATTAACCATTAAAGCAATAGCCAACCTCAGTTTCTCAAATTGTAAGTATACTGTTAATATTAACACACTAATGTCAACGGCTCTTGTGTATGGTACGTCAATTTTTGTATGATTTTTCATGACGATGTTGACATTCTTAGGTGTTACTAAAGGAAAAAAACGTTATAAATAGTATCATTTCTTATAGATCCAACACAAGAAACAAAACAAATCAATCGTTGATCGGTTGGAAAATTGTAAAAGATGGCGTTGAATTTTACAATAAACTTGATCAGTTGGCTCAGTTAAACAGTATACTCTGTAGCTTTAGAGCACATACAGAGAGGATTTTTAGAGATCAAAGTGCAATGATAGAACTCGCATAAGGGATATTTTGGTAAATATCTAGCTAAATTCATAATTAATGTGGACTGCTACGAGTGGATATCTTTTTAATGGACAAGTGTCATCGAGAAAGAATATCCGTATGTTTGCCTTAGCATCTGTAGGTTGGTCAAATACAAATACAAAAACATTTTCTTGTGTTGGAGCTCATTTTACGCTGCTGGATATTCACAAAACGAAAAATAGATTAACAATTAGCAATTATAATTGACATAAAATATAATTTTTCCATAGACCTTTTGGATTAAATTGACAAAGATTAATAAGAAATACAACCACAATTTAAATGATAGCCTGCTGCTGATAATCTATTCAGTAAAAAACTTCCTCTCTATCGCAATTAATGAAAACCTTAACAGTTGCCTTCGCCGTGCATGAGCACTTCTATTGTAGCTAAAATCCAGCTGCGTGCCGTTGGACAAGGCACCCGTTTTTATCTCAATCAGTCCCCTTACATATTTAAAAAATTCCTATAAGCTATTCCATGGCAAAATTTTTACTTGGAAAGCTTCATTTCTGGGGAATGCTCTATTTGCAAATTTAAAAGAAGCTGTATCGGAATCAAATCTTCATACCGTCTCTCATATAGTCAAATCCCTCATCCAATGTCCTTATTGCAGTGGTGTATGAAGTGGTGTTGTGTATGCAAAATAGTTTGCGCTTACCGGAGGTGCGAGAAAGTGTTATTAAAATCATGAAAAAACAAAATAAGCCAACAAACAATAATGGCAATTAATAACACTTTCTTTCTCCCCTCCAGGCTTGCTTGACCTACCCTGGATACGCTACTGCACTTTTTTATATTTGCAGCGGCACGTCTCAAGCTGCTTTTAGTCCGTGCAAAAACAATATGTTGAATGGCCTATATAACGTAAAAATCAACAAAAGATATAGTTTTTAAAAAACACTTGGGGCCCCGTCACACTGTATATTGATGTTTTTAAATTAGTATTTTCTCTTAAACCGTTGGATTTGATGTTCCTACTGTGATGCGTCCCTGATAACACCATTTAGATATTTATTGTTTAAAGAATTTTTTGCAGCGATAGGAAATTATCACTTCATTTATTTGTGAGGAAATGGAAGAAATAGCAGGATATTGATAAGATTTTTTGTGATCGCATGGGATGATTATATAGCCAAAGACTGTTGTTCTCTCAGGAAAAAGAAATCAGATAAAAGTATTAAATATAAGATTATATAAATATAAAAAATATAATTAGCCATCAATTGGTTAAATTAGTTTCCTCAAAGAGGAAGAAATTTCATTCGGAAAATCTTTTGCACTTTACATAATTGACCAAAGTCCAATAATCTTGCTATTAGCTCTGTAGAGAAGAATTTTTAAAATTGCTTAGGATTCAGGTTTCCGTCCCACAAAATGTCAAAATATTGACCTGTGTAATGTTATCAACGAATTTTTCTCTGCTTTTATAAATTTTTGGAAATTTTTTTTCCATCATTTTGATTCTTTTGACGTCTAATGTTGTATTAGCTGAAAAATAGGGTCCCTGGAAAACAATGGCGTATTTAAAATCACAATATATATAGTATCTGAGAACTAGTGAAATACTTTTCAGTTTATTATTTTCAAGAATTTAATACATTTTAGAAAATTCAACATATGGTTGAAAACTAGGAATTGTTTGACAATTATACTCAAAATGTTTCCTTCAAGTCATGAATTTTCAATGAAGGTAACTTTTTTACAGAAATTTGGCAATCTCGTTTAATTATTTCATGTTCGTTTGCTTTTCAATGTAGTAATTTTTTCTGATAAAATAATTTGTTTACCAGGTTCACTGAGGAGGGAATGCTTTACAGCAGAAGTTGCAGACTATCTTTCCAATTTTTCTGGATTCTTTTAAAGCTTTTAATTAAATTTCAAGATGTCTCGTAACCCGGTTGTAAGATGCATGTTTTTTAGAAAGTTTACAAGTTACATCAGAATTTCAGAACAGAACACGCACTTTTGGCTCAGACCTTTAGGTCAAAATAGTGCAAAATAAATCAACAAGGAATAAATTCCAGTTATAATTTTTCCACAACGATAAAATGACGTCTTTGTTGCTATGCAGATACAATGTATAAAACAAAAATATGCTACTCAGTAATCAAAAGATGTAATTACGTGGGCAGCTAATTTTGTTTCGTCGCTTCTAATTTTATGAAGCATGGTGCAATTAAAATCTATTCATGAAGCGCCAAGTTTAATCAAAACTCAGATTAAAGCGATAGATCTGGCTTATTGATAACGACGGATATTAGTTATTTGACTCGCAGTGTGCTAATTTTGATTCTGAATATTTGAAAAAAATGACTTGCTTCACCGACGTCCAGTGATGCGAGATGCTTCCATAATTTTTTCAATTATATCGAGGCCGAAATCTCTTGATAGATCGAAACAAGATTAACATAATACCACTTTCTGCAGTGCCTCATTGAAATCCTTGCTGGTGTTGAGAAAAGATTCAAAATTGGCCCCTGTTGAAAATTACTCAACCAAGTGAATACAACCCCGGTGCAGAAAATGCTGAGAATTTTTAGTTTTCTTAAAAACAAAGCTGATGTTGGTAGAAAAATAGTACTCTACTTCTAGTGTATGAAAATGTATAAAAATTACATTAGTCAGCGCATTTTTGACGACGTCAGCGTTTTAAATGAGGTTTTTTTGCAGAAATAGGTTCTAAATTCAACAAGAAATAACTTTTTAAAAATATTTTGAATTGAATGAATCATCTTTCAAAATTAAAAAATAGAAAATAACAAAATGTAGTTTTGTGTTTTTAAGAATTGAGTTGTTGAATCTCTACCATGATGGTGGAAAATATTCAGTATTATTTTCAGCACTTTTTCAAAAAATCTTATGACGTCATAATGGCAACATATTTTAGAAATGCCAAATAAATTGTAGTACGTTTTACCCATATCCCTCCCTTAACCGGAATTGGGTTATCCATATTCCAACTATAAGCGAGGGGGGAGGGTTGCTTCCACCACGCTCGTAGTTTTTTGCTAATAACTTTAAAGCTGTAAATACAAGCGCCTAAAAACTTTATCACTTTAGAAAAGTCATAAAAGACACATTCTTGAGAAGTTTTAAGTTCATGATTTGTATATATCAAAAATTATGGGCCACTGGTCAGAACAAAGCGTTATACAGTTTTCAAATTTGAATTGACAAAATCTTCTGAGCCACTTTGTTAAATCAATTCAAACTTTCACAAAGTGAAAGTAGATACTATCATTATTTTAAGAACTGATTATTATTAATTTTGACGTCATCATATTGTAATTAATGAACACTAAATTTTACAATATCTCAGCTAAAATGTTCACAAAATAGTGACCAAAATTATTACGTAAATCAAAAAACAACAAAATATGTTAAATTTTAATCTTTACTTAGTTTAGGAGTGATTGCCGGACGTTTAATGAATATGTATATTTTGACCAAAAATATCATTTTATTGAATTTCATATTGGCGCAAGCAAAAAATTGATGATGTTAACTAGTATTTCTTTATTTCAACTGGTTGATTTTATGATGAAGGGTATTCCTACCAAATTTCGTTAATTTTTCTTAAAAAAAAAAATCTGCCACCAACCCCCCCCCCCCCCAATGAAATCAAAAAAAATTTCGCAACCATAACAATTAGAAAAGAAGTTTAAGATGTAAAAAAACTTCTCACCCACATTTAGAAAATACGAGCCATCACGAAATCTTAGGGCTGTAGCAACTGGGTAAAGGGTGCAAGGAGACGTTTGCAACCACTGTAATTTCAAATGTTTTTGATTTTTGACAGTTCAAGGGATAGTTAGACCAAAGCATAGAGAATTAAAAAAAACTGACTCCGTCAAGTCACTTAAAAAACCTTAACTACTGTGTAAGTATGTCTTTCAGAAACCATAATTACTGATTCAATTACCAATTTTAACCTCTTGAACTCATATGCTTGTCTTAATTGTTCTTTTTATTATATATTTGGCCACTTTCTTGCAGCTTTGTTACCAAGGCAGACCAAAAAACTTTATAATCCCCACAAATTTAAAATGTATTCATCAATTTTGCAATTTTTTTCTGAGGTCAGCATTCCAAAATATTCCCAAAAACTACCCCTCTTATCCCTTGTGAAGAATAGGGTTAACGGAAAAGCTTCTTTGAAAAATTGAATTGAAAGTTTTCCAGATCACTTAACGATTAACAAAATCATGTATTTAACGACCTTCAAAAGGCATATCACTCCCGACGTAATGATAAAAATTACTTCTCTACTTTTCAATTCTTTTTCAAGCGTATTATCATATCAAAGGCTGTTAGTATGTGTATGTTTTCGACCGGTCCAAAGTTTTATGAGACATACTGTAGAAATATCTTTATATAAATCCATAAAGTTTTTTAAAGTAGCTGACCAGCTTTTCACAAATGTCAAACAGGAAATGACTAATAGCCTTTATAGTCCGCAATTAAGTTGAGGAAATTAATTACAGCATTTACTTATTGCTTTAGAAAGTCATTTTGGAGAAAATGAGATTTGTATGTATAATGATTTTGATAAGTTATTTGCTGTTGTTTTACCGCTATCTGGGCAAACAACGCAATTCTTAACTTTCGAGTAAAAATTAGTGGAGGAATGTGCAAAAACATCATTCATCCGTGCAAGACCTTCAAAACATTTGGGATGGACAAATGTCGTTTCAAAAGTTCAACTGTTACCAAAACAGAAAAAAAAACATCTTTTAGCTTTGTTTTGGATTAATTTCTTTTTTTCTTGAGTTCTTGACCTTTCCTAAAACTAGTATAAACAAGGTATTACGGAAGTTCTGTATACAGGATGTCCAAGTAACTAGTGAACTGCTTTTTCAAACGACCTCCTCTTGTACTAAGCATCATTTGAATTGGTATAATAAACGAAAGAACTTAGTTGATTTACATATATATTGTAATGAATCAACAGATTCTGCACTAATGTGACTTTCCAATTTCAGCAAAGGTAACGGATCGAGTGGGGATTGAATCCAATGATTCATTACAATATATATGTGATACGCACTTAGTTGATTTAATTTTGATTGAAACGGAGGTGGGACATGGTAAAAATAACTTCGGAAAAATGTGTTCAAAACTAGCTTTAAACATTATAAAGGCCTGGGAAAGAGGGATTTTCAAGAATAAAAAGCTCTTATTGTAATTAATATTTTGCATTGTTGGGAGTTTTAAAGACTCCTAGAATTAGCCTACCACCCACTGTCACTCATTGTACGATATATATTGGAAAAATTGTTCCGCTTTCGATGCTAATTTACTTCCTTTCTGACAGAGAGCTAATCAAATCCACCACAATTTCTGATTTGTCAAGGTTAATTAATGTCCTTGACTTGTTCATTTCAAGCGCTTTTTGCTTTGAAATTTTTCATGTTTGAAGGTAACTAGTTTATAAAGTGTATAAACTAGGTGCTTGTGAAAACGCTTTACATTTTTGTAAGGCAACGCTGAATAATTTTTAAACATAAAGAATAACTAGAAGCATCGACATTTCAAAAAGACAAGTTTGAGTCCCCAAAAAAAATACGACATCGTCATTGAACTGACAGGAAATATTTGACCCTATCTGACCCGGATTTTTTTCATTTTCAACTTAGCACAGCCCAGAGGGCTAAATTGTTAATATTAACGCTATAGTAATGAAAATTGGTAAAACTGCAGTACATCACATAAGCTTCATGGTCATGTCAAAACTTTGCAATATCAGCAATATTTTGTGTTGATGTCAGCAGTTTTTGAAAGTCTGTCAGCGTTAAAAACCATGGATTTTAATTTATCGAGTTACTATTCTGCGACATTTTCAGTTATCAGCTTTTCTCACTTTCATTTTTCGAATTCGTGTTACAGCTTAATTTCTTCTTTGCAATTGTTCGTGCAATTCTTGATTTTTTACATCCAAAACCTGCTCCAACGTTCAGGGTGAAAAATCATCATGGTCTTAGCTTCTGGCTTGGCTGAGGGTAAGTTTAGTCACCTACAAGAGCATAAGTTTAGGTATGGGTTTTTAGATACCATTAAGCCTTTCTGTAACTACCAAACTAATTCAATAGAAAACACAAAGCATTACCTATTGCACTGCGCTAATTACTCCAACGACAGACTAGTTTTATTATTTGACAACCTTTAAACGCGAAATATAGGTTCAGCCCCGCTAAATTCTTCCTTTTTGTGCAGGCTTCTTCTATATAGCGACAGTTTATATATGAGGTAAATAGCGATATTCTTGACTTTTCCATGACATTTATCTTTAATTCAAATAGATTTAGTGGGCCTTTTCTAAAGAAGTGACTGTCGGTTATTATTTTCTTTGTTTTTTATTTAGAATATTTTTTTTTGGTTCCTGCTCCTGGCGATATCACTCAGAGTGCCTTGGGGGAGAAGGAGAAGGAGAAGTCACCAATTTTCCGATAAATGCTAATTTTGGCGCCAAAATTTGTAATCTCATTAATTATCGATGCAATTGAAAAAAATTCAAAGTAAATTTCAAAAAAACTACCAAAATATCAAGCAAGTAGCTGTTTTTTTCAAAAGTTATTTAATGTATCGCCCCAGTTAACCCGTATATTTTTAGATTTCTTGTCGTACCAAACTTAAATAGTTCCCCTAGTGTACAGAAACTTAATTTTAAACTTTTAGAAATGTTAAAAAGATTCGTCGAAATAGTGACCATATTCCTAAAATTTTGTACGAAGCCCGGCTTCGTATAGGTTTTAACTCCGTATAGAATATTACCAAGCTATTACCAAGTAGTCTGGCTACGGGCATGCACATCTACACGAAATTAAATCTGCTATTCTATTAGTATACACAACTGAAAGTGAAAATTGACACTCTTTATTATACCTTTAAATAGCTCACTTTTTCATTGCAATGACTTCTCAATTTTACTTAATTCGCTCAAATTCGTCCTAATTTGGCTAGTAACGGTTAATGAAATTTTTGAAAATTCAAAAAGTGAAATTTTACACTAGAATGCGGAAACCATTTCATCAAAATATCACTACCTTAACGATGAAAGGTTCGAGGGAAGATGTTTTGCAGAAGAAATTTTGGCGAAGGAAATTTATTTTCGTAGCATTTTAACCCCAATTCGAGAAATTAGATACTGTAAAATTGATATTTTTCCTAAAAACACGTAAAAACTTGAATTTTTAATATAGAATACGTGACCGAGCTACGAAAATTAATTCTGCGATAGTCCCTTATTTTCAAGTGACAAGTTGCGAAAATGAATTTAACTTACGAATTTTTTGTCACTTGGTTTTGAGTTCCTATTAGCCAAATTTATGCTTTGTGTACATGAACATTTGTAGGGACACAATACACAACAACTCGCAGCTATTATTGTCACATAAAACGTATTTCTATTGACAATAGTATTGTATCCGTGTACATTTGGGAATGAAATCCTAATATTGTCATTGAATAGGGGCAAGTGTCGCATTTTTGATCCACATTAATAAACTCGCTTTTAAAGATAATTACCTAGTGAAAAACTCATTGAAAATTCCATTCAATAACATAAATTTATTCGAGTTGTTGTAAAACATCCCTACAAAAATAGTGTCATGTAAACAGCTGGGAATTTGGCTAATAACTCCTAAATGCTTAAAACTCGCCCGATTAACCTATATATTTTCTGAAAGGCCAAAAAATAGATTTATTGTCGTACCAAACTTTAATAGTTTCTCGCACTCTAGTGTTAAGACATTCAATTTCAATTTTTTAGAAATGCTACAAAGATCTCCCGAATTTTGACAATTATCACCATTTTCAAAGGAAATATTCAGAAAACTGCAAGAAATTGACTTCATCTGCAAAGTAAAGCTTGCTAGTCTGATTTTGCTACCTTCGCTTTTGTCCAAAGCTCCAAAGACAAAAGTCTATATAACTTAATGCGATGAACGCCAGTAGGTCACTACTGCATAAAGAGCGTACTTGCCTTACCAATAGCTTGAGAAGCTATACAAAATTAATTTTTTTAGGGTTGATAATGTAAGGTTGGCTAAGAAAAAGCTTAACATCTAAGCTACATGGTTATGTTGGGATTATAAGAACAACCAATTTTGATGTAATTTTAGCATTCAATCATAAAAAGCTTGAAACTTACAAAAGTACAAAATAAGAATAACTAAAAAAAAATATTTAAAACATATTCAATAAATTGATGATTATTTATAGCAATCATAAATTGTTTTGTTTACTTCCAAAGCGGTATACATATCTAACAAACAAAATAGTAAGTAGAAGTACAAGCTTATCCTCTTCTTCTGCACACACGACGACGACATCTTCGATAGCACTGTAGTTTGCGTCCTCTTCTTCTTCTATAACGTTTAGTACAGTACTTGAAACATCTAAGACACCTAAGCCGCCGTTGTCTTGTTGATCGTCTTGCTTCAGGATCACTTAATTCGTCGTTATCATCGCCATCATCATCGTCAATGTTTTCATCATCATCATTTGTATCATCACTGTCGCGCTCAACATCATTTTTCAAATCCTGATCGTCTTCAAGTTCGAAGTCATTCAAAACTTCTTCTGTGTCGGTATTTATCGAGTGCGAGTTTGTACAAGCAACAAAAGCTAAAATATGAAATCATCAAAAAAATACAATAGTAAACTGCAATCTCTTTATATATAAAAGCGATTCTGTTGGATACAAAT
>JAUBWS010102043.1:0-10687 GCA_032270445.1 Darlingtonia californica | reverse complement strand
AAAATTAATTAAAAAAGTACCTAATTTTGGGCATTTTGAGCCCAAATTACCGCCATCATGAATATTTTTCTGAAATTTTTTTTACTAATAAAGTTATCAACTACTGTAATCAAAAACTTTTGACAGAATTTAAAAATCTTTTGTAGAACTTGAGTAATTGTGATTTACATAGGGTAAGGTGTAATAAAATGGTCAAAATGAGTTCACGAGCGAGGGACCTGAAACAGCTGTGACAACATAACACATGAAATTGACCATTGTTAGTTAGTTGGATAGGTAAACTAAACTACATGGTAAATTAAATTAGAAAAAAATTATTTAGATTTTGACCATTTTGATTACCTAATGATTAAAAACTAATTGAACTGGTTAAAAAATAAGGTGAATGACACTCAGGAGCTAGGGCAGCCATCATAAATAACTTGCATTCACGTTGCCCGACCGACAGAAAATAGCCAAAAATTTAGGCCAAAAATTTGAGAACTGTGAGTTGCTAAGTCAGTAAAAATGTTGGGATTTTCGTCATCATTGGCCTTGCCATTGCATCTACCATTATTAATTTCACGCTTCTGAGCTACCGGCATCCAAAAATATAGCAACCAACTATTAACTAAAAATCTTGAAACTTGATCCTCCTTCAAAATGAAAGTTTGTTTTGAAGTGGTACCACTGTTGTGTTGCTCTAAAAACTGACCAACCAACTGACCGACCGACTGACTCATATTTTAGACTTAAAATATGTGAACGGAAGTTTTTTTTGTGATGTGGCCGCCTAGCTGCTCTCTTTCTTCCTTCTATTCTATAAGTAAAGTAGGATTGATTTCATTATACAATATTACATTTACAAATCAAATAAATTAAATTTCAAAAACTTTTTAGCTCTTCTTCTGGCTTGTGATACATACTTCTTGATCCTCCACAGGCCAATTTATGTATGATAATAGCTTGAAAATATTATTTTCCGAGTTTTTCTTGAAAAAAGAAAACACAGATCAAGACAAAAATGATAAATATAACACATAAAACCTACATTATAAAACTCATTAATTAGCAGCAAATACATCAGAATCTTTTCATTAATTCAATCTAAAGATAGACACAACAATCCATGCAAAACTTCGGTTTAAAATCACAACGTTCAGTCGTGGTTCAGTCATATCCCAATCCACGAACATTTACCGCCATTATTAGAAGGCTAAGTGATTTCGTGTAATAACTTCACGAAAACCACCACCGCGCGCGCGCACCGCACCTCTTGAGTTCGTGTCCGGTTTTCGTAATTTCCCAAATGTCGTAAATCCATAACATCTTTTTTTTTATTCATGTTTTTGTTGAAAATAATCCACGATCATGGAAACGAACAATCCTATTTATGAATAATTTATTGTTGTTCCATGAGACATGAATTTTCGATCGCTTTATCACGTTTCATCTTCACATCTCCCCCGAATTTTCGTCAGAAAAGCTTATATAATAAGAATTTTTCAAAAACTATTTATAATTACGGTGAAACGAAAAGATATGTTGGGTGTGAAGTAAGATATCTTTTAACATTTTGCGGCTTCTGATTTTCAACTAGTATGGTTTGATTTTTGTCGTGATGAATTATAAGCTAAAGATAAGATAAAGGAACAAGCCTTTTTCAAGCTCTCACCTCATCAATAGAAATATGTTGATGAGGTCATTAGACACAAAAAGTCTTACGGTATATAACTTTTCTAATGAACAAAATCGCATGATGAACATGAATTTCGAAATACCAGTGATTTCCGGTCTGTATTTTTACCTCTCTTGTTCGGCAAAATAGCGTCTTTCGAAAGTCCATGCGCTACAAAAACAAAAACAAATGTCCGGGAACACTACACAAGGCACGTTGCAACAACAGTAGGGGAAGAGCGAAGGTGTTCTGGTGTTAGTCTGTCCTATGTAAAATATCTACCACCATTCCTTTTTATCAATACATCTAACATGGCTCCTTACACTAGAATGTTAAGGTAATTTTCAAATAGGTTTTTTCTTCCTTCACGTATTTTACGCCTTAACTGCGGAGGATTTTACAAAAGAAGTCGTTGCAATTGTATTTCATTAGAATCAATTTTGGGCAACGGATTTGAGTTTGAATTTTGCTTAGGAACGCGTACTTATGTAATATATATATATAATATATAACCTTAGAATTTGTATATAAATTTTTCAGTCATCAATTGTGTTTTGAAAATTGCTGTAGCTCTCTGTTGTAGAAAGTTTGGCAGTTTACGAGCTACAAAAGCTCAAATTTTTGAACAGATCAAGAAGTAATATTTCACTTTGCTCCCAAAATTAACTGAGCATCTACACCATACGAGATTAAGGGTCTTTGATCTTCAACTTCAGACATTTGTATGATAAAAAAAGAAAGTACGTATGTATGCGGAACTTGGCCAGTTCTGCTGGGGAGAAGTCTCTCGGGAGAGCTCTGCTGCCATGGCATCTTTACTGTATTGATCGTTAAATCCCTGAAACAGTAGCCATGGCATCTATACTGTATTGATTGTTAGATCCCTGAAACAGTAGCCATGGTCATCAACTGATGAGCCCACGTGTGTTCTAGCTATCTTTCATTTCAAATGGGAGTACAATGTTTATCACCAGTATTGAGAATTGCACTGTAGTTGTTTCATTTTCATGTTACTATTTATGTTTATTATCTCATTTATCGACATTCCTTTCTCTTCTCCTAGTAAATTGACTGATTTTCATCATTACTATATATTACCGTAGATTGGGGCAAATTGAAACATACCAGGCGAGAATGACACACCATAAAAAATAGCCTTTGCTGGCCTGCAGTTTAAAACTTCCCAACAGTTTAGTTAACATTTGGTTTGGAGATACGTAGCTTTGGTATCTACAATTTTTCTATTTTGTTGACATTTGGAAGCTGGACTTTTGGTTGTGACATTCTAGCCCTGTATATATGTGTCAATTTAGCCACAATCTACAGTACTTGCTTAAAGATACAGTAACATGATGTAATCAGATTTCTTATTTTTTTTTTTTTAGTTTTGGACTTCAATCCATCAAATTATTCCGTACCATACAGCTAAGACACATGGCTTCATTACCACAGAGTATTTCAGTCACAAATGGGAGTTTTGCTTCTCTTCCCAACAAAGTAAAACAGTTCGTAGTAGAGAAGAGTGAACTCTGTCAACCAGACTCTCTACATATCTGTGATGGATCAGAAGAGGAAGGAAAACAGTTGGCTGACCTTCTTGTCGCTAATGGCACTGCACATAAATTGGATAAAATGGACAATTGGTAATGAGTTAATAAGTTGTTATCTTGTAATGTTTTATGAAATTTGTTCAGACTTTTGAAAAATACAGTATGACTTTTTTATAGTTATGCAGTCAGAACAAACCCCGCTGATGTTGCACGTGTTGAGTCCAAAACATTAATCTGCACCGAAAATAAATTTGATACTGTTCCTCATACAAAAGATGGTGTCAATTGTGCTGTTGGACAATGGGCTGATCCAACTGAAATGAAAGAAAAACTGCAAGGCCTTTTTGAAGGATGTATGAAGGGTAAGTTTTAAGACAAATACACTCCTTTGACCTTGTTTTATTTTTACATATTCTTCACTTATGATTATTAAAAATTCGTTTTTTTATATATTACAGGAAGGACCATGTATGTGATTCCATTTTCTATGGGACCAGTAGGATCACCTCTTTCTAAGATTGGCATTGAGCTGACAGACTCACCTTATGTTTCAATGTCAATGGGAATAATGACAAGGACGGGAACAAAAATTCTTGAATCACTTGGTGATGGAGACTTTGTTAAATGTTCTCACTCTGTTGGACAGCCATTACCTTGTGAACCAGACCCATACAATTGGCCATGCAATCCAGAAAAGACCGTCATCACTCATTTTCCAGCAGACAAAGAGATTATGTCATTTGGCTCTGGCTATGGTGGTAATTCTCTTCTAGGCAAAAAATGTTTTGCTTTGAGAATTGCATCTGCTGTTGCTCGTGATGAAGGATGGTTGGCAGAACACATGCTGGTATGTATAATGTTTTTAACCAAAAGATCATAGGAAAGATAATACCTCCTGGGCTTTACTTGTTAAGAGTTGCGATTCTATATTCAAGCTTCTTTGTTATCTGAAAGATTTAACAAATCCTTTTAGATCTTGGGACTAACCAATCCTCAAGGAGAAAAGAAATACATTGCTGCTGCCTTTCCAAGTGCTTGTGGAAAAACAAACTTAGCCATGATTACACCAACCATTCCTGGGTGGAAAGCTGAATGTATTGGAGATGACATTGCCTGGATGAAGTTTGATGAGGAAGGAGTTTTGCGTGCTATCAATCCTGAATATGGGTTCTTTGGTGTAGCTCCTGGCACATCTATGTCGACAAATCCTCAAGCTTTGATAGCTTGCCAAAAAGATACCATCTTTACAAACGTTGCCACCACCAGTGATGGTGAAGTATTCTGGGAAGGTAGGACCTTTTCTGTTTTCTCCACTGATATTTAGTTACTAAACGTTATTGCAAAGTGCTCAATATTGTTTTGTGCTCAATGTAGGACTGGAAAAGGAAGTTGATCTTGAAGGAAAAGAAGTAACAGATTGGTTGGGAAAACCATGGACGAAAGGAAGTGGTAAACCTGCAGCCCACCCAAACTCTAGATTCTGCACACCAGCTGGAAATTGCAAAGTTATGGATCCGTTATGGGAAGATCCCAAAGGTGTACCAATTTCTGCTATTTTATTTGGTGGAAGAAGACCTGAAGGTGTTCCTTTGATTTATGAAGCATTTAGCTGGCAACACGGTGTATTCGTTGCAAGCGCACTTTGCTCTGAAACAACTGCTGCTGCCGAACACAAAGGGAAAGCAATCATGAGAGATCCATTTGCAATGCGCCCATTCTTTGGATACAATGCTGGACATTATTTTAAACACTGGTTAAGTCTCGAAAATAATAGCAACAATAAGCTGCCGAAAGTTTTTCATGTCAACTGGTTCAGAAAGAATGCTGAAGGAAAATTCATCTGGCCAGGTTAGCATAGTTCATTTAAACTCGTTTAATCTAAATTATTAAAATCATAAGGCTGAATGTGCCTCCAGGAAAGCGAAATAAGCATCGCTAACACCATTCTTAAACTGAAGAACTAAAGAGGGTACCTCTTCTTGGGTTATTACTATTATGACGCTTAGCAAATGATTTGTCTTTTTTGCTAAGCGTACTATAAGACACGCATTTTGTTATTTCCATACAACATTACATTTTACTTTCGATTTATTCAGGATTCGGTGAGAACAGTCGTGTACTGAAATGGGTCTTTGATCGAGTTGACGGCAAACACGGAGTACAAGAAACGTCAGTTGGCTATCTACCTGAAAATGACTCCTTAGATTTAAGCGGACTCGAAGATGTAAATATGAAAGAACTTATGTCTGTACCAACGGACTACTGGTTAGAGCAACTTGATGATATTGAGAAATATTATGAAGAACAATTCGGGGAAGATATTCCTCAACAATTATGGGATGAAGTACATGCGTTCAGGGAAAGGTTAACGAGCGCTCCACGTGCTGCATAAATATGTACTTATAATTGTGTTTATAGGGAACGATCATCATTTGAGTCGAAAATTTTGTAACATAGTATATATTATTTCGTGTTGACTTTGTTGCTTGCAGTTGTGTTCAATACAGCTGTTTATGTAATTCTTTAGGAACTGTATTAAATTGGTTTAAAACGAAATTGACAAAAACTAGCTAAGGTTCCACTAGGAGTGAACAACATTAAGCATTACAAGGATTATTTATAATTTTTTGATTCTGTTTTTGTTCTTTTGTACTTACGTTTGTCAATAAAACAATCTTAATTTTTTATCATGTTTTTATCATGTTATTACTTGAAAAATGAAAACCCTTTTTTGCCTTTTCATTTAAAGCTTATTATTTGTATTTATGTGATAGATATTCGTTATTTTGTGTATAATCTACATTGTACGTAGTGGTGAGACCTGCCAAAAATCATTCAAGTAGTCGTAGCCCAGTTAGCGAAATCATGAAAAAACGTCCGTGCAGAAGTTTAATATACTCCCTTTCTCTTATGACTCTCTCACAGACGTTTTTTGGTGTTTTAAAGGAAACATTCTAAATGCTCATGATGGAAGAAGTGCTACATCCACGTATATGATTACTGAGATGATTTTTAGCGAGTGAGTTTTATATTCATCTCGATGTTTATGTGTGTAGTAAGAATGAATATTGAAGAGAAGTATACGAGAAGAAATTAAAATCATGCGATGTAATTTCTAATCAATCCAGTTTTTGAAGATTTTTACTTGAATTTTTCGCACCTAGATTGAGTCTCACTAGAACTGCTTTCTAAATGGATACTCGGACACAAGTTTTAATGACAATTTGTCGAAATGATCAACTCGAAATAGTTAAGAGAATAAAAAAAGACCTTTCTAGAGATTTGCACCACTAGACCACTACTCTAGCCAGTAACAGGCCGCTGCACCAATACGGACAATTTGATTTTCCGCGGCACGTTGGTCTGTTACGGTTCGAGCGATTTTGTGATCACTCAGTCTAGTTTTGATATAAAAATTGCATCCATCGCATTCAATATAAAAATGTAAAGTTGATGAAACGTTGACTAAAAGTGAGCGTTTCGCAATACTCATCACTAACACATGTTATTACATCTGGGTACTTTTTGACCATTCAAATATTTTCCAATAAACAACAAATCACAGAAGGGCTCTCTGTCGGCTGGCTCGTTATTAAATCTTAAACTCAAGTATGGATCATAAAAACACTTACAAACGTAACTGACTCTACTAACGTGTTCTACCCTATGAAGAGTCTGGTCCAGGCTACCATTTTACTCAAGCATAACTCGTTTTCAGTACAATTTCCCTGTAAATTTTCGTTTCTGTCACCGGCCTCATATTCATGAAAAAACGACTTCTTGTCGCTTTATATCCAATCAATAAAAAAACGTTTTACTTTCAATTTTTGGCACGACTCATTTTGGTATGCTCTTTCAACCGACATGAAAATATTAATGAATTTTGTATTTTGAGATGAATTGATGAATTGATTGCGCAATTGAACTTTTTCTATCCGATTCATTGATATGTGTCGAGAGCAAAATTCTTTCCCTCTCTATTCTACTGCTAAAAGGGAAGCAATTACCTAAACTACAATCGGGGCCAAAACATAATGAACCACTTGCTTTTTTCCCTGATTTTTTACTGGTTTTGTTGCCTCCCCTCCCCCTCCAAAACAATGTTGAATTTACGAATGCTAGGCCTTTACAAGGCTTCCTCAACCTTGTTAAAGGGGAAAGGGCGAAATTTTCATAGTGTTTCATTAGTTTTAACCCCGATTGTAGCATCCACTCAGTAAAATAAAAAAGTCAATATTTGAATTCCAACAATGGACCAAATATTTGGTCGTATTCATTTTATTTATGAAAACTTTGCCCCACAAAGTATCAGTGAAAGATATAAAGAGAATTACTTTCGCTAAAAGCATGTGTAGTTTCAGATGCTTTTGCAGTTCAGGTAGGGCTAGTCTACACCAAATCTCCATTTCCTAAAATTTAAGCGAATATACTCTACTCTTTGCCTTCATCGCACTTCAATTTTTGCTGATATAAATTATATCGGAATTTATTTTTGCGATTGAGGCCTTAAAAATTTGTATTTTGCAGAATTAAATTTTTGTGATTTCAAAATCACGAAGAAAGTAACTATTGAGAAATTATCATAAAAAAGACATTTTGTGGAATTGATTTTTGCATTTCACAAAATTATAGAATTTGCGGGAACTAATTTTTGCGACCCTGGACAAAATCGCTAGGATTGGTTCCGCAAAAATTAATGTCGCAATTATTAATGCCCGTAAAAATTTATGCACTTGAAGTAGCTGAAAGCTGTAGAGCTTCAGGGTTGTTTTCATTGAAATTTGATTTACAAAAGATCTCTTGTTTGTCTTTCTCAACTATCAAAACAGAAATTTAAAATCTATGGAAAATAATCGCTCTTTTAAAATTCGCACCAGCAGTTTGAGAAAAAATCATACCTTCTTTGCTAGTTTTGATCCCTGCAATACCATTCTAAAATACCAGTTATTTTCATCACGTACTCTGTCTACCATCCTGCCAAATATTTCACATCTAACTTTTTTAATTGCCAGCTTTGTATAATTACCAATTTAACTTAATTGGTGCTCATGCGTAGATTAGCTGATAAAAGTTTCATAGACCTATACAGTGTACATCACGTTATATTTGGTGACTGAGGCACGCACAAACGCATTGAACTTTCGCATGAATGTTCAAGCCTAAACCTTAAACCGGTTAAAGAAATTATTTTTTCAGGTATTTACCCCTAAACAGGTGAAAGAATTTTTCCACAAGTTGCGCTCTCGGCATACAATATACTTGCAATATAAGTGGGATATTCAAATGTTGATATGGTAATTTGTATGAATTCCCACTTAACCAGGGTCTCGGATATCGAGAGAAAATGTTATTGTTTCCTGTACCAGCGTTTTCACACGCACGGAGAAGTAATCTAAGAACGACGGAGAAGTAATGTAAGCAGTTTTTTTTTGCCACGGGAGAGACTAGTACAGTCACGGAGATACCATTTGTATCTCCGTAGTACAGTCTACTGTATTGCTACCTTGCTTATATGCACTCGCAAAAGGCTAAACCAAAGTTTTTATAAATTAATTTATATTTGACTTTGCTACTATACGGCAAGGGAAAAAAACGATCGAGTGCCCGTTGACTTCCATTCGAAAGCCGCCAAGCGTTTTTCTGAACTTAATGATGTCTTATGAGACTTTGAGAATGCAAAGTTTTAAGGGTGTAGTTGCAGTTTCCTTGATTTTTTTGGGTTAACTCTATTATATTTTATATCTTCAAACCTAGCGAATTTCAAAGTAGATAATGTGATGTTGCTGAGGGCGTAACCACCTGGGCCATGGTAAATTCTCTTTATTGTCAAGTTGAGATTCGCAGGTCAAAATCCAACATAGAAAAAAATTGTGTACCCTGTACAAGAGTTTTCTCACGGAAGATGAAGGGAAATTTATTTCACTTATACAGGGAAGGGAAGGGGAAATTCATTTTTGCCGTACGCTGAGATTTATTTCAGATTTATAAGATATTTTTTTGCGATTTATGATATTTTTTTAAGATTTGAGATTTATGAGATTTTTTGGGGGTTTATGGGATATTGTGGGATTTATGGGATTTTTTTGGGCTTTATTGAATTTTTTTGGGATCTATGGAATGTTTTTGGGATTTATTGGACAAGTGTACGAGATATTTTTCAACTGATTTTCCCCTTGTCAAAAATACAGTCCGAGTTACAAAGATTCATTGAACTGTATGTAAAATGATTGTATTTTTTACCCAAAGATGACTTTCCTCTCAATAAAAATTGAATTATATATGTAGCACAATACAAACATAGGGTAACTATGTCCATTATTTAACGCGCTTTTAAAAAATGAATTTCAGTAGGTAGTATACCCCGCCCTAGACCCGTTCCGTGTATCGAGCTAAATGCTATCGGAACGTGTCTACTGGTATTCAGAGGCATAGTCACGTATTTTCTGTTGAGGGTGGCGAAGTGCGTTCTTTGAACAAATGTTGTAAACCGTTTTCTTCAAATTTCATTTTCAAGGATGTGGGCGGGAAGGGGGGGGGGGGGAGTTCTGCCATTTTTATTTTTTTAAAGCTTTTTTCTATAGTTACTGTAACTTTTGGACGTGCCTTAACTTACCTGGGTTAAGAAAAGCAATATCTAGCAGACTTTGCTTATCGTTTAAACAGAGAACAAAACCAGGATATCCAGAAGTGAAGGACAACATCGGAAAATCAAGGATTCAATAATGAACTACGGCATCTAGAAACGGATTACGATATCGAAAAAACCGGGTAACAAGAATCACGACTATGCATACACGACTTGTATTTTCCGCAACTGATGGTTTTGTGCGAAATAAAATACGGCCGAAATCTTTTTGATTTACAACCTCGTCCCCATGGTCTTCCTCTTGCTTTTTGATATGCTGACGACGCGGAGATAAATCGTCCAAAGAAATTTAAAAATTAATTAGTAATGACATGTCAAACCGCTTAAATTACAAATCACGATCGCTCTTGCAAAAACGCCCAGGTCGATCCCAAATTTCAACAAACCATACCTTTTTGATAATACCCTACAAGATCAATTCATCTATAGAAATCTCTCGACGAAAAATTAAGTTCAAATTGCTAATGTCAGCATAAACCTAGTATGTATCCACGGGACCAATTTTTCTGCGAAAAATCTATACTGTACGAGTATTTTTCCCGTATTTGATTATGTGAAAGGGTCTAGCATAAAATGGACTAAAATAACCCTCTTAGTCTTTAGACCTATAAATGGTGTAATCTCAGCATCCAAAAGTTTTATTTTACAATTTACATTTTATTTACAAATTTTACAAATTTACTTTATCTAATTTTTACGCTCTTTGCATTTGCATTTGCATTTGCATTGCATTCGCCTTTGCATTTTTTCAGTTGCTTTTGCTGATGATATCACTGGTTCAGGGGCGTTAGACAACCTTTTGGAATGGTGGTTGAAGGTATGCGAAAGTGGTCC
>JAUBWS010102032.1:0-10689 GCA_032270445.1 Darlingtonia californica | reverse complement strand
GATTGCTGCGACTGTTGCTGCATGACCATGTTTGAGTTGTTATTCTGCGGTGGTACTGTTCCCTGATTATTTTGTACCCCTATTGGTACGGTTGCCATGATACGAGTTTCACAATGTGGGTTCAACCAATCAGTATTTTTTTCAAAAATAGTTTTCTTCGTTTCAATTTATGGTTCTTTCAATCTACTAGTATTTTTGTTAACTCTATGGAAAGAAATCGTAAAACAAGCTCTAGATTAATGGAGTTATCTGAATGTAACCTGCAAAATACTCATTTCTGAAAGCTGCAGAGTTTTGCGTTACCGAGACCGTAAAATATTTTAAAACAGCAAAAATTAGTTCATAACAGAGACGTTCTAAGATATTGGAATATTGTCTAGAAAAAGTGCAAAGTAAAAAAACCTAACTAGATAAAAGCATAAAGAATATTTCATTTCTAAAAAATATCGAAAATATTTCAACACAAATACATGCTAGAAACGAAAAAAAATGAAAAACCAAGCAGTAAAAGAGATATGAAATAGAAAGTATTAAAAGTCAAGCTCAATTATATCTGCACAGGTAAAATAATCAAGAGAGATAAAAAATGCAGCACAAGGCCATCTGAAATCCTGTAATATTGGATAGCTAAAGCAAGAAATATTGACCTCATTGTGAACTAGTCTCCATATTGAAACAAAAAATAACTTGCTGTTTTTCTTCTTATTTTGTTTCTACGAAAACATTCATTCGCAAGCAGATTAAGGTACGTCGACAAAGCTAGACAAACCACAAACTGAAACTCAAAGGAAGTTTCTCCCTCATAAATCACAAATCAGCCAACACGATGTTTTTACTACATTCTCCATTCAGCCATCAAAACACGGTGGAGTCATCTACCAAAAAATATTTCCTACGCCGACATTTAAACCCTCATAATTACTAAATAATTACCCGAACGAATTCCGTAAATAACGTTTATTCGCTACAAAGGCACTTACATACACGTTTTTTTTATAAGGAACATTTTATAAGGAACTTGATGACGAACATGGTCTAAAAATGTGAAAAAAGGGGACTCGGACATTTTTACTGTGATCATACTCCGCCTGCTGGCGAAATCACCAAAATACATCTGTGGAGGAGGACATTCCTATCTAAATAGAAATGCACTCCTCCACAGACGTTTTTTCAAGATTTTGAGAGGTAAACAAGTGACTTTAGGTTAGTTTTTTGTCCCCTTTTCCCATAGACCGTCACAAACAAGTCATTGCTAAGGAACATATCAGGCTGAAATGTGAAAAACAAAAAGAGATGATTTAAGAAACAGTGAGAACTCTTTAGAACGAGAAATGTCAAAAAAACTTGTAAAAAACAGCTGTCAAATACATAGCAAACGCAGGGAAACGAAATTAAGCAATTGATAAAATAAGTAGGTCATAAGGAAGTACGAGGCTCAAACTTTTAGAAAATTACAAGGAACTCCAGGCTCGATGAAGAAGTAAGGTTTCTTATGAAAATGACGTGCATGTATGACATCGTATGAGTAGCACCAGAAGCCTACACAGTCCTCGAATTAACCGTTTCAGACAGACCATTTCGTTCTTAACTAAAGTCTCTTAAATTGTTTGAATAGTCGAGGCTAACATTTCTGGATGACTCGTTCTTCGAAACATATTTTACAGAATTTCCTACGGAAAACTTTAGCGGGCAAGATTTGTTAGATAAACAACCTCCTAAAAAGAAACTTTTGAAGGTGTTAAGTAAGTGTAAAGCCTCCCGCATTCATCCATGGACGCACGACATCCATAATCAAAGATTCTTTCAACATTGCATAATACAAACAAACTGCGTCTCATCATCTATCCCTTAATGAGAACGGATTTACAATTTGGATAATGGAAGTTAGATAACGACATTACCAATTTTCCACTAATCACCTCTCAATTAAATCGATCTTAATGCCATCCGATGATAGCCATCTACAAAGAAATACCAATGGCTTGATAGAAAATATCATGCTCGTTGTTACTCTTGACCTTGACTTGAAGAAGTAAAAGGTCGAGAGAATTATTTTAAAACAGTATTTGTAAGACAAAACAATTTAGAAAAGCTGAATTAAAGAAACCAGTAAAACCTTTTTATGGCAAAGGTAACAAAACTTATTTGCGTTATATCGATAGCGAGCCATCAACAGGATTACGGGAATGGAGAGGGGTGAATTTCAGTACTAGAAGACTAAATAGATACTGTAGGCCAAATTGAGGCACACTGTGAACTGTCTATCAATGAGCCACCAGCCACAAGTCTAGGAGACCTCATTCCACCCAACCTCCTCTAAAACCAAAACTACGCCCCCCCCCCCTCCCCCCTTTAGAATCTCATTTTATACGTCACTTTATCGTTATTTCTAAGATCTTAAGGACAGAACAGAAAGGAGATGAGCAATACAAGGGGTGTAAAAATGCCCAAGACTTCCCAGCTCTTATTTACTCACACTGATATGCAATTCGTAAGAGCCGTGGACACAAATTACAGGGGCCCAGCAGCGACGCTAAAACAGAGATTTTGCAGTCTATTGGTTACATTAATTAATGGAAATAAGTGTCCGTCCCACGGGGACCTATTACTGTACGTTCTGCGCCTGGTAACAACCAATCTGTAAAACTATCCGAAAAACAACGAAAAAGTAATTTGGAAACAATTACAATCCACATAGTAATGGGCGGAAATTGTATGCCATTAAATATGCAAAGAAAGAAAATGAGACTATTGATACGCATTGAAAATGGCAGTTATTCCGTACAATATATTGACCACATCAACCACAAGGAACTATTTTTGGATAGCCCGTCAGTAATTGTTCTATAAACAACAACAACAACAACAATAACAACATACAAATTCCAAGCTCCGAAAAACCAGACAAAATACCTTTCTATGAAAGACAACGATCGTTAAAACCACAGCCTTTTTTTCCAGTTGTATGTAAGTCGGCAAATATTACCAAACAAGCTAGGTTTTGCCTAAACCAGACCAGTTTTCAGGTCGGTAGAGTCGAAGTTAAACCTAAATTAAAAAGGCTGCAACCATTACAACAGCGCATATGCACATTTAAGGAGCGAAAATTGAAGCGATTGAAAAATACATATCACAGCAAAAAATTACAGCCCTTTTGAATGTTTAGTTTTCTGGAGCATGGAGCATCTAACAAATTCTAAACAAAATATTCAAAACAACGAACGAAGTAAAGTCATTTTAACAATATCGTCACAGAGTCAAAAAACGAAACTTGAAATAATTCAGCGAGGCATTAGCTGCAAAAAAAAAGTGTAGTCCTCAAGCACTTTTTGGACTTCTTTTTCGTGATAGTATCATGAATCTCTGCAATAAAGGTTTGGTGTTTTTCACCACAGTGTTTGCCGCCAATTCATAGGCGAATATTGATAAAACTATAAAAGCATATAAAAAATGGTATTATACAACAATCTTTGTTTGTTCTATGCTAGTAGTAAAAGACTTTGGAAAATCGGATTCCGACGATGACAAATGATGACAAGAAAACTGAAAAAAATAAGCACATTTGAACAATCTTCAATACATCAAGATTTATTGACTGCAAACTTTCAGATAGAATGTCACTGAATGATAAACGATGTTGATCTATGTATCGCAAAGCTGGTGATGTAACCAAACAATAAATAATTTGTAACCGCAATCTATCCTTTCCGAAACGTTGACATAACTGCACGTGCTTTAACAAGAAACCCGTTCATTACAAAAAAAGTATGGGCTCTAATATCTTCTCGAACTGTTTAAGTTAACCTTTAAGTTCCCAAAATGTTTCTCGAATCTTACTAGTGCAGCTTAAGCCGGCTGTAAACCGGGCAAACATTTTAGATCGTATTCTTTACCATAAATTATCTGAAGAAAAAAGACCAACATAACTATTCTCTCATTCATTTCTCTACGTTACATTTTCTTTATTCAAATAAAAAAGATATTCAAACGTTTGAAATGTATTCAAAAGACGTTCAAAGTTCAAAATGTTTGCGACCGCTTTACATACCTAAAACATTTGGGAAGCTTGAGGGACCAAGGAAAAAAATCGAAATACCTGATGGATTTAAGGCCTAAGTTGCTTAGAGCTGGATAGGAATAAAGTTATACTCATAGTTCGAGATAAATCTAACATATAGTTCAACTAACAATGTCACTTCGTTCGTTGGTACTAAAGCCTCTTAAAATCTGTTTGAATAATCGAGGCAATGACTCATTTTCCAAACAGGCAGTCGTCACAATTTTCCAAACATCTAGTTATTATTAATAATTAATATTGATTCGAATTTTAGATACAGCCGTTGTTCCACTCTTGAAATTTGCACCACGCTCGATCTTAAAACTTTTGCTGTTGTTCCATACGAAAACTTGAGTGTCATATAAATCAAGAATTCACCCACATAAAGATTAAATTTCATTTCTTTTGCTATTGCTTTGACCTATGTTTATTTAGAGTTGACATCAAAGTTGCAATAAGATATTTACACGATTTTCTATCAGCAACTTTTTTTAAAAGAAAAAAATTAGTAGTTGAAATTTGGAATTTTCCGAGATGAAACACCAGAATCGTAACACAACGAGAAAGATTCGAGAAGAAATAATGCGCCACGAATCAACATTGGGCATTGCACAAAAATGTTTCTTATAACTTTAGTACACATGAAAACTTTAGTACACATGATAACTTTAGTACACATGAAAACTAGGCCAACAACCTTTAACAATTTTCCGTTAGAGATGTATAAAGTTTTTTGCATTACTGAAAGGCTTCTCGAACTTTCCCGATTCAACCCGTATAATCCCGATTCCCTTTCAAGAGTAACCCAATTTTCTGAAATTTTGACATTATGACTTTCCCAACTTTCACAAAGAATTGACGCATTCCTAGTTTAAAAAAAAATCAAACAAGATTTTCCAAACCGATCTTTGTATCTCTACTCCTAGAAAACGTAAACTATACTGACAGAATCAACGAGAAACCAAAAAATCTTACAGAAACTTAAAATTCGATTTTTTCCTCAATCAAAGAGAACACCATACTAACAATACACCATCTGTTTTCTTCCTTTCCAATCGAAGTAGAATCTGGTCGTGTAAGTCCTTGGAATATGCACATGTTTACTGACTTTTACAGGAGTGATTTCCTCTTTTATTTCATCTACAGTCATGTCAGTGTATTTTAACATCCTTTGAACAGTCTCCATTCGACGTTTTAATTGGATTGCAAAGTTTGAGCGAAGAACTCGATCTGGTGTCCTTAGTATATAGTTATCAAAGCCACCAGCGTAATCTATTTCACGAAGTGCTTTGGCAGTGAAACTTGTTTTGACTTTCTCGTCCAGTATATCACTGTATATCTCATACTCGTTGACATTTGGGTACCAAAAACGTTTTGTCCTAGACAAGAGAAAAACGTAAAATAAAGAAGCTACTACAGTTAAAATAAAAAAGCCACGTTGATATTTATACAAAATCAAAAACGTTAAAAACAAAATGATTTTTTTGTTAATCTATATAAACTTAAGACCAAAAGCCTGCATAGAATAAAGATTTAACCTCGACAGATTAGCAGACGATAAGATACTTTATACACCTTTTTAATTTTGCAGAAAATATAACACCGAAGATTTTGTTTTTAATCTTTTCAAATGAATACATGTTACAACAAATACTTTGAAAGAAAACGTCTCCGTGATGAAGATAATACGTAACATTCAATAGAGATATGATTCAATTCATATAGTAAACTGTTCGACAATCCACTTATTAAACGCCGTGAACGAGCGGGCGGAAGATACTTGGTCGCACGACAACGGGAAATTGTAAACGTCAAGGGAAGGGAAAACTTATTAGCCAAATTCATGCTTTGTATACGTGAACATTCAGGGACACAATACACATCAACTCGCAGCTGTAATTGTCACATACAATGTATCTCTATTGTATCGGTGTACATTTGGGAATCAAATCCTGATAAGTCATTGAATATTGGCGAGTTTCATATTTACGATCAACATTAACAAACTCGCTCCTGAGATAGTAAACTGGTGAGAAACTCATTGAAAATTCTTTTCAATAGCATACATTTATTCGAGTTGCTTTAAAACGTCCCTAAAAAATAGTGTCTTGTAAACGGTTGTCAATCTGCCTTTCCGATTGTTCTTTCGATTCCGTGCGTAATCGTTTGCCTTTTGTTGATTTATTGGATATAAGAATACATTGACTGCATCAAATTATCAGTTTGCTTGTCCTGTACTCATGCTTTGAGTCTTGTACTTTTACTATGAAAAGCTTTAAGACCTTACAAGTTAAGGACAGTTTTAACTGTAAAAACAATTTTGGGACTCAAGTTTTTTCAAACTTTTCTAATCACTAAAAGGACTGGACTGTACAAGCAGTATCAGAGAGACTTCAACCATAAACCATACCAAATTCATCTTTGCAAGAACCGAATCCATTGTAACCAATGTTTTATTTGTGGGCAGAATTCACCAAAATCAGTCTGGTTTTTGATAAAAATATTACAGTCTTCATTCTCTTATGGCCAACCTTCATTGTAAAATTGCAAAAAAGAATGAAATTTGGACTTACTTTTTTCCAGAAAAAGTCTCAATGAAGCCAGATTTCACACCTGCACCATGCCATATGCCTGCATTATTTTCAGGTGAAATGTAACCAATCCGAGTTTCCAGTCCAACACGTTTACGGCGAGCCAAATTCACAAATACTAAACCAAGTCTCATTATTATATATTCTAAAAACATTAGTAAAATATGTTTAAGTGTGATCATATTTTCAGGAAAACACAGGCAAGAGAAACAAATGTGCTCATCATTTTTAATTATATATCCTAAAAACATTAGTAAAATATGTTTAAGTGTTGATCATATTTTCAGGAAAACACAGGCAAGAGAAACAAATGTGCTCATCATTTTTAAACAAAAATATACCTACTGTATGCTACAGTTATTCACATTCGTAGGAGAATTTGTGTTGTAGAAATAAAAGCTAAAAATGTACAGTATAGAAAAAAAGTACAGGGGTGATAATATTGTCAAAACCAATAATCGTACAGGATATTTTAACCATACAGGGGTGATTTAGTATGGGAGACACAAAATATTCTGAAACACATTTTTCTTGTTATTTATATACTGACTTGCACACTTAACAACATTAAGCTTTGTTAATAAGTTAAAGTCACGTTTTTTGCACGTTTAAGTCAAAAATTCGAATTTCTAGTTATTGGTCTACACATAATAATGAGCTTTTTCACTTTCATTGAAAAAATTTCTGCAAAAAAAAGCCAAAAACTAATTATCGTACAGTACAATATAAACGTACAGGAGAGAAATTTGGTTCAGAAAAAATAATCTGACTGGACCTAATAAGGATTGTACAGGGGGGAAATTTGATTGAAAAAAAATAATTGTGGTTAGAAATTTGAATTACATTTTGCTCTTAAAGAATGACCTTGTATAAGCAGCAGCCTTATAAGAATGTTAAAATTTTGCTTAGTTTTAATAAATTCACACACCTGTATCCAATCACTGTGTAATTATTTGCCACAACCAAAAATTTGATATTTATCTTTATGTTGCAGATATGTTTGAGCAAACTAGCTAACTAGCTAACTAGCTGACTAGCTGACTAGCTAACTAGCTAACTAGCTAACTAACTAACTAACTAACTAAAACTAACTAAAACTAACTAACTAACTAAAACTAACTAACTAACTAACTAACTAACTAACTTGCAAGTCATGTCATGGCACACAGCCAGCCAAGGATTTTCTTATTGAGAAGATTGATACAGAATGGTTCATTAGTCTGCCTTTAAAATCCTGAAGTTCCACTTGGGAAATTATAAAAATTGAAAAATTTTACTGCCTCACTTACAAATTTTTACAATTTCAAAAAGGGAACAATGCAACAAGGCTTTACAGGCCATATATTGCTTTAAAGTACTTGGCAAGGTCAATTCTTAAAAATAAGTTTCACCACCTAATATGAGGTTAAATTCAAAGTGCTGACATAATCAGAAAATACAAAAATCATCATTACAGAGAACTTTCTCTCATCTACTTTTCACACACTCTTTCCAATTGACAATTGAACAACATCAGAATCTAAGATTTAGAACTTTGACCATTGAAAACCTTTTCCTCTTCAATACAGAAAGTCCTGTGCAAATCAAAAGAACAGTTTGTTCCACATTATTATGACTTTGACTTTTTCATTTATCATGACTTTGCTTGTTGAAGATTATACCAGCTTCAGGGATTTACTACTGATTTATCACTTTACTTTTGATGAGTGCAATCAGGGTGTTAGCTAGAAATAAAATCCTGTGTCCGTTAGGTTCTAATTGGGAAATAATCATCCAGGCGCAGGGCAGGCCAATTGCTTTCGAAAGTGGGGGGGTATATAATATAGTAACTAAGGAGGCACCACCATGGTAGGGGCCGACGGACCAAGAAAATTTTTTAAATATTGGGGGTCTACTTTGGCTAACACGTGATCTAAATTTTTTATTCAACTATTCAACAAACCTAAGAAATTCATGAATAATCAAAGTGCTACATCTTTATATGTTTTAGGAGCACAAAAATAAAGTTAACAATGTGTGGTATCATCCTTTGACCCTTGTTGAATGGAATAATGAAGTGATTTATTCAAAATCTGACACTGTTCCCAACATGGGCTGGGTAGCACAGTTGGTAGTATCATATCCATGTCTTACTGTATATGCCAACGCATGCTACATATCCATTCATCCATTGCTATCCATGGTATTGATCTACAAATTTCATGGTTCATTACTTGGTACCATAAATTTAGAGTTCAGTCTGGGGCCAATGAGGAATTGCAATTATTCAAAGAAAGGAAAACCCTGTTGTTCTAGTTAAAGACAAAATACCACCACGCTTCCCCTCACCAGATGTGACTACTCACAGGGTCCAGTATAGCCTAGACCTAAGTTCATAATTTCTGAGTCTCAGAAATTTTAGGCTTAGTAGCAAGCGCATGGCCAAAATAACAATTACATTCTTGTGTTGTTACCGTGAACTCACAAAACTTTGTACAGCAGCAAAACTTTGAACACTCAATAACAAACAAGAACACAAGTCAGCAAAATAATAACAAACATACACCCAGCCAGCACACAAAACTACAAAAATTATTGGACTGTCTTTGCAACGTCGCAACGCACCTACGCCATCATAACTCCTGACTGTATACGAAACATTAACTAAACATTAGCTTATCCATGCGTAATACTGTAATGTAAGGCCCTCACTACACGAAAAGACAATTGAGATAAAAGGGCGTATAATGAAACTGCCGCCCACATCTATAGTTTTTTTTTGCTTCGCCACGCCTCCCTCACGTTTGTAGTTGCAGTGTACGCGAGGAAGCGAAACACATATCTTCTTTGCTCAGTTTATAGCTCTATCTACATTACTCTTCAATTACATCAATGCAATTGTTAAAATGTCTCTTGATAATATTGATAGTGTTTACGAACGCGATTTTTTAAGTTTAGAATTTAGTTTCACATGCTATGTGGATATGATTAATGCGCAGATCTGGATATTTGTTTGTCATTGTGTGTTCAAAGTTTTGCTGCTGTACAAAATTTTGTGAGTTCACGGTACTTTACAACAATTTTATTGTTTTCATGTTTTAACAAGATTTTCCATTTACTCACATATAAACTTTTCCAACGCTTAGAGTCAAAATGACACTAATTCCAATCCCACCCACCCCCTTTCTAAACGTCAAACACTTGAAACGTCTAAAAATCGATGAAAATTAAACCCAGTCTCACTAGCACTTCCTTCTTTTTTTAGTTGCAGAGGAAGCGGTTTTTCACTTCTTAAAAAGTGAAGAAGTGATTTAAAGTTATGATCTATACAAATTTTACGGACCCTTGCACCAGACCTTTTCTTTAATACTAAACACCGTAAACATGCAATGGGTCTGGTAAACAGGCTAATCAACATTCTGGGAAATCCTTCTTGTTGCACGGTTAATTTTTCCACCCCCGTTGAAGCTGTTTAGCCAATACAGATGGGTTCAGTTTTTCTTGAATCGGGCTCTGTAGTGTAGTGGTCAAATGGGCAAAAACTTTTTTTGTCATTCGTTTTTTTTTGAAAACATTTCAAGCAAATTGATCCAAGGATATAGCAATTTTATCCTGGCAATCATCAGATTAAAAAAAGCAGGGAAAATATCATGTTAGGTTAGCCGTATATTAAAAAGGTTATGCTGTGCAATTGCACCCCTTAAACCACTTAAAAAATCTACTATTTTTAATAAGCTAAGCGTGGGAAAAATCGATATGTGAGTGGCCCCTTAAAGCAAAGATGTAACTGTTTTTTTTAATGAAAACAGACCAGGGAAAAGTTGGTGGTATGGTTTTTTAAGGCATCTTTCTGTCTTTTGAAAATTGGAACAGCAGAAAAACTTGAGCTCTGGTGTTGACAGGAAGTCAATTTATGTAGAAAAGTATACTATATATAGCTAAAGACATGAACTATAGATATAACAGAAATCAGTTTTCCATCAGTCTTTTTCCAGCCTTTCCATCTGTCCCAAGTCAGCAACTAAAAACAATAAGCCAGACGCAGCATTTTCGGGGCACTTT
>JAUBWS010102010.1:0-10690 GCA_032270445.1 Darlingtonia californica | reverse complement strand
TATTCTTAAGACATTCTTAACTTTTTGGCCAATTTCATCTTGAACATTCTTATAAAGCGTATTCTTATAAAAAAAAGAAGCGTGTAGCCAAACTGAAACAGATTACAATTCTTTTATAAGAAATTTTGTGGACGGTTCATTAGAAATAGATACTTCGCAGAATCAAATTTGGCGATTTTTCTGAAAATCGGAAAACAACGAAAACTTTTCCACGAAAATTTCTGACAATAAAGTATAATGTTCGTTTGGTAATTAAAATAATTATTCAATTAAAAAGAAAAGACAGCTTTACTTTTCTTCGGATGTTCTCAAACAACGGGCATTGAACACATTCTAAACGATGGTTCCTGGGAAGTCGATCAACATGTATGAATGGTGCGTGTCATGGTCTAAAAAATATTTCCAACATAAACAAAAAGCCTCCACATTGCTGATAGGCTGTCGACCGACATAAATTATTTGACATGGTCGAAACGATGTTTCCTAGAACGTCGAATGATCCCACATTCCGATGGGCTGTCGACTGACATAATGATGTGTGCTAATTGAAACGATGTTCCTAGATGGACGAAAGACTCCATGAATTGCTGAAAGGCCGTTGGCCGACAAATGTGAATGGCGTTAATCCAGATTAATAAACAATGTCAAACAATCAGAAGAATTTCTTACAACGTCTAAAATTAATATATATGCAAAAGAACATTCTAATTGTAATGAGGATATAGCTACTGTAAATAAAATGCAATAATATACACTAAAAACGTACATGACAATACGTCATTGTCATTGGTTTGGACCGGGGTTCTACCATCATAGACATACTTTTACCCCCCCCCCCCCTCATTGATTGCTTACTTCACTGCCCGTGAGACGGGACAGAAATATAGAATACAGTTCAACTCTATTGGAAAATCCAGTGTTCCTAGTGGGTTTTGGTGATCTTATTTTAACGTAGGAAGGTGGGGAGGGCGCTTTGAGCCCCCAGTCGGAACAGGGCGTAGCCTGATGGGGTTTTCGGGCGGAGAAACCAGAAAATGTTTTGATTTTTGCATTAAAAAATGACCTAAGAAACGGTCATTTACGGAAAATGAATGAACACATTCAGAATAACGATATACCGATTTAAGCACATCGACTAGTAAGGTTCAAAAAGTCAAATAGCGGTAGAGCAAGTAATTTTTACAAGACCATGATAAATTTTGAGCAAAAGAAGTTTCTGCGCATTTTGGCGGAATCTCATGTAATCGAGGCAGAAAAAAGTTACTGATCTAATGAAATAAGGGACCATCCATAAAGTACGTACGCTCGGAGGGGTGGAGTGGTAGTCTAACCAAAAGCATATGAAAGCGTATGGGGGAGGGGTGGGTTGTAGACGTACGCTATCAAAAAAAGTTTTTATGTGTTTTGTTTTCATAAATCAAACAACAATGCTCTCAATTTGCCTTTCGAAGTTAGTTATTGTAAACCATCTTTTATGGAAAAACGAAAAACATAACATATAGAAAAAGTCATGCTTCGAGAAGGGAGGTTTAAATGAAAGCATACGCGCGTACGGGAGTAGGGTGGTTGTTAGACAAAAAGCGTACGGTGAGTGTACAAGGGGGGAGGGGTGGTCTAAAATTTAGAAATTTGGGCGTACGTACTTTATGGATGAACCCTAACAAGAAAATCAGAACTAAAATATAATATTATTAAAAAGCACATTTGTTGTAGCCAAACATTAGAACAGTAACCTGAACTTACTTGGTAGAAAGTACCTTAAGGGCGAAATAATATACCTTATCGGCCCTTTTTGTGCCGGTCCGAAATGGCGTTAATTTTTGGCTACCGGCGTTGAAAGGGCCGGTGTAAAAAGGGCCAGCGTTATGAAGGCCAAAATAATGGATATTTTTTTAAAAAGTGGCGTTAATTTTGAAACATCATTTTTCTTCCAAACAGTGTAAAGGCTTGTTTTTCTGAAAAAAGCGAAACTTTATCAATGAAATTGTCCTTCTTTGATAACGATGCACGTCCAGTGATGTAAAACTAAGTTATACATTTTGTTATTAACAGCACGGCCCTAAATAACGTTATCCCGAAATTCGAGAGCGGCGCATTAAGGGCCGATAAGGTATGCGAATTCGGCTTAAAATCGCCAAAAAAATGTTCCACAAAATCGAAACGCAAAAATTAATCACGCAAAATTCCTTTTTTTATGATAGTTTTCAAAATGGCTATTTCCATCGTGATAGCTTAATTGCAAAAATTAATTCCGCAAAACGTAACTTTTTTGGGCCTCAACCGCAAAAGTATATCTTTTAACTTTGAGAGTAAGCTGTTATGGAATTTTTGTAAAAAGCTCTAAAATGTCAGACATTTTTTTAACAAACTTTCAATTTCAATTTCTAGACACTGGAAAAAGATAAAGTAGTCAAATTTTGTATGAACTGATAGACAATTTTATGCTCTTTTGAAAAAATCCAATCCAATCCTAACAGATTTGTAGATTTTTCTACCAGCGAACAAAAAATAACAGTAAAAGTCAAATATCGTTCATGGAAAAATGTTTTCAAGAAATAAGGAACTATTTCAAAATATAAAAAACATAGAAACGAAATTATTGACTAACAACATCTTCACTGCTTTCTCTCTCTTTTAAGTCCAGCGCAACATCGACGGTTACCTTATTATTTAGAGTCACTTGCACGGTATATTTTCCTACATTCCGGATCACATTATCATCACATTCTAAAATGTTTATACAAGTCACTGGGACACGCAAGGATGCCCACCGTAAAAAGTATTCAGATATATCATGTGTAGTTATCACCCATTCGTGTTTACATTCTTCCGGGACGTTTTCCAAGTAGGGTGTAACTAACCCTATTTCATGTTTTTGCAGGAATTTCAAAACATTCAACGGTACTTTCAAGGATGTGTCTTCCTTTAACCGCGCAGGATCCATACCGTGTTTTGTAAGGTTTTCCTCTGTAGCATAAACAGCTAGTTTGTTAGGAATTAAATTCCATCGTCCAATTCCACGTTTTACCTCCACAATATCATCTTTCATTCCGATATTATCAACGTCTTCCAGTAACAACATCTTTAATCTTAATATACAAAATTGAAAATCACATCAAAGTGAGCTTGAAAAAAAAAAAGGGGGGGGGGGGGTAGATGGTAAGTTTAATATTTTCGAACCATATAAAGATAATATATGTATTTCGTTAAATTGACTTGTTTGAAGGGAAGCAACCTTAAAGGGAAAGAATTTTTTAAATTTGGTTTAAGTGGCAGAATTTAGGCAGATCACAGAGAATGTTTGGCCATTGCTAATTTTTTATGGATTGTGATGAATAGGGCCTTTTGAAAATAACATAAAAAAGCGATACACCTATTTATATACAGAGTAAAAATAGGCAGCTTGATGAAAATTCTCAAAAAACGAGAAAATAGCGGATTTCGGAGATGTATGCCAGTTCTGCAAAAAATTCTTCTCGTTGGGTTCTGCAATTATTAGAAAATTACGATTTAACCAAAATTTAATGAATTGTCAGGACATCAAACAATGATAAAAAAAGTTATGGATCAATCCTAATCGGAAAATGATAATAATTTACATCATCTCTGCATTACATCAGGTAAAAGTTTCTCAGAAATTAAGAAGGTATTACCTAAATTAAGAAGGTATTCCAAATGTTTGAACCTTACGTGAATAAAATTAGAAAAACCATGAAAAATGAGGAATTCAGTCCACACAAAATCTGAAAGAATGATTAGTTTTGTACGTTAACACCCAGGAAAAATAACAAATCATGGATGAACCCCGAATTTAATTCACGTGTAACAAGATATTTTGAAGACGACAAAATTCCATACACGAAAACTTTGAAGTCCATGTAAGGCATCTAAATAAAACCACATACAATCATTTAACAACCTGAACATGATATTAATTTATAGTTGTGTGATATCTAAATTATAAACAAACGATCCTTATAGAATTTGATGAAGCTTTCCAATTTAGAACTAAATCTGCTGAAATATTCACTAGTGGCACGTACAAAGAAACGTACGGCCAGAAAGTTTGAACAATTACACCCAACCTTTTATTAACTACTACTAATACTACTCGCTAAATCTACCACAACTGGGGAGTTGTTTACTGTCCCAATTCAATAACATATACTAAAACAACAAAAAATCAAAAATTGTAGCTACCTGGGGTTTGGGTTGCCTCTATATCGTGATTTCATTTGTGGTTTGTAGACAAAGTACTCTTTCCTAATCATCTTGCGTTTTGGTACAGCATAATTCCTAACAGCTTGACAAGTCAATGCAGTACTGCAAGTATTCTTCAAAAAACTGCAAGCAGCACTCAACATTTTATACTATTTTTATCATATATCTACAATGAAAAATATCAAAAAATATCTGCTCCAGTGATTTTACGACTGTAATTATTGCTTGCTAACGATGCGTAGTTAAAGTGTTTTTGTAATTTTTTAACTGAATTTTGACGGGGGGAGGGTTAGAAGTTTCAAAAATGATTATTGCGAGCTATATTTATAACCCCCTGAAAATATAAACACGATTCCCTTTGAGATTGCTCAATTATCGATATCGCACATCAGATTAAGATTGTCAATGAAATGATTCAGTCAACTGGAACATAAATTTGCACAATAAGTTTCTGAACAGACTATACATTCAGCATTTTCTAATTGTCAAACCAACACAAATTAAAATCGATTCTGATAAAATGTGACATATAAAATTGATAGATCTTCAATGAAATTCTTTTATTATTATTTCTACATTAGGTCAATAACTTCAAAGTTTAATTTTTTTACAGATTTTCGAGGGAATTTTTAAATCCTCTATCGATGCCACTAATTTTTTATTAATTTGATTGATTGATTTACGGAAAATTTGATGATATGAATACTTTATTGGGATTGAATTTCGCAGGGATTAAATGTCGCGGTTTTTGGCGAAATTTAATCCGCACGAAAATTACAAAAACAAGTGTGATTCGCGAAATTCGTCAATTTCTATCAAAACTCATGTTGGGTATGGTATATTTAGGGTGTAGACTACCGTATATTTTTATTTTAACGTAATTAAAGCACAATGAGTTATATTCAATAAAAAATAGCAAGCAAAAAATTTGAAAATGAACTTTCGCGAAAACTAATACCCACGAAATTTAATCTAGATTTTAGTCATTGAATTTCATGTAAGCACTGGGCAATTTGCTTAGGCTTTCGCCAAGGCAATCTTGGGTTTTTCCACATTTTCCCCAGGGAAATCTTGAATTGACTACGCTGTACAAAATATTATAATAGTATAATATCTTCAAATGCAGCAAAATCTGGCATTTTTTTCTTCTTCATTTATAAACCAATTAAATGATTTATTTGACATCTATTAATGTCAATTGAGATTACTCCTAAAAATCTCAAATTACAAACAAAAACATAAGTACAATTAAGTGTCGTAATCTAAAAATCTAAGAATTAAAAAATACAATCGCAATCTAAGAATTAAAAAATACAATTCTGCCAGACGTAAAAAATTATTTTTCCTTGATTTTCAAACATTTTCTAGGAATACAAATTTTGCAATTTAAGATCAATTCCCAAAAAATAATTCACAACGTTGCTAATTTTTAACCGGTCAACTGTGAAGATAAATTTTACAAAGTTTTCTTCTCGTAAGTCAAATAAAGATTTGTAACATTTGCTATTGGCTTATCATAATATTGAGTCTCTCGAACAGGAAATGTGAATTCAATGGAAAGCCCAGGACAGACATGTTGGTTTATCATATATAAGATTTCTTGTGTATTCACAGGACAGGAAAGAAGAAGGCTCCGCTGATTTGAATGGCTTTCAGGCATATAGAGAGAGTTAACTGCAACCCCTTTAACCCTTTGCCGGTATGTTAAAATATTGAGAAAAACACTCCACCGCATAGGGTTTTCCCTGCAAAAACGGTCATCAGTCTGAGTCTCCATAGTTCTTGTTGTCATAATATTTGTTGTAAGCTGGGAGTTGCATCAGGTCATCAGCATTCCATGGGCACTAAATAGAAGGTGGGACTTTATTGGACACTACAGAACAATTTACAGACCGGTCTGTATTTAACTAAAAGAGCTTTAACTAAAAAACTTTAATGGCTTCCAACTTTAAACTTGGCATGATATTAGTAAGGGCTACAATTTTGAAGAGTTTTAATGTAACAAGCATATATTTACAAACCAGACCTTTGAACAATTCACTTTTTTTAAAGTGAGACTGTAAAGCGCATGTGATCACGTGTTAATCTAAACTGTTATAACAATCATGAAAAATAGCGCAGTCAGTAGAGCAATCACCCGGCAACCGAGAGGTCTATAGCTCAATCCCCGTTACCTTTGCGGAAATGGGAAAGTCACATTTGTGCAGGATCTGTCGATGCATTACAATTAAGACCTCATGCATTACATTTAAAACCTATCTAATACAAGGTGTCAGTTTACTCAACCGTAATTCCCAATATATATACAAAATGGTCAAAACTTTAAATATTTTGATAAGTTTTCATAGGAAGATCATGTTAACTTGAAATTTTCACAAGTTGACTTTACCTCCTCCGTCCGTCTAAGGCACTATAGTCTATGGTGGAATGCATTATTTTTCTAAGTCAGGTACATTTGCCGAGTTAGAAAACCTGGTTTCCCAATTTAGAAACAGTGGAGAAAGAAAAAATACGTTCCTTATTTGGCTAACATCAAATACATTCATTGAAACTTTTTGTAGTTAACTATAGGAAATATCTAATTTTACATTTATATTCTCAATTCCAAATTATCCTTTATTACCTGGGCACCTTCCAGATTACATTTGTTTTCCCTTGCATATTCCTATAATGAAAATAATTAGATCATCATGACAACTACAATCATACAAGGACTGGAAATGACCATCCATTAAATATCGTTACCCAAAATTACTGTGTTATGACACCTGAGTTTCTTTAATTGCATTTTACTCAACGAAAGAAACGACATTGCTTCAAAATCAATTATCAAAATGCAATAATGAGATTTTTTTATTTGCCCTAATACCTCACATGGGCAAAATTTTTTTGCAATTTAAAAATTTCGAGAATTTCGCGATCTTTGAAACTCCGAGAAATGTAGTGAGGAAAAACAAGTTTTTAAAAAGATTTTCCTTACTTTCTTTAAAAAAACTTTAAAAAGCTAGAAATTTATTCGATTTTGAAATTGCGAAGTTCCGTTTCTGTCTTCAAGTTAAAATGACAAACAGACCAAGGTTACCTTGGAGAACGACAGCAACCCAGTAACAACAACTAGGAGGGATTGCAGACACTCTTGCAGTTGCTCCCACGAGCTCAGAACTGCTTCAGGACTTGGGTCGATAGCTGATAGCTTATCCAAATGCGGCATCAGATTCTGTAAATTGTGAGGATCGTTTGTTCTTTGAAAGACGAGTATAAGTTCTTGAATACTCGATGCAAACGACACAGGGGTTTGAAGCTACAAACAAAATGACCTGATTAGTTTAAAATATGAATAAGCAACTGACTACGCAAAAATAATAATAGAAATATCGAATAATTTGCTAGTTTCTTCGATAATTTGAACCGTTTGGATTTGAACCGTTAATTAAAACTTTCTCAATCGACATAATCATGAAAAGAACGTCCGCGGAGGAGTGTAATTTTATTGAGGTGGTACGCAATTTGTGTTTTTTGGTGCTTTTACTGCCCGGGTGACATAAAAGAAGACATTCAGGGTGTATCAAAAAAATCTTCAAGTTAAAGCGATCTCAACCTTTAAAAACTGACTTCCATAAATTTAATTTAGATTTGCTAATTAACAAATAGGTCAATAACTTTAAGTTCTTTTACTAATTCAATAGATGTTTAGCAAATTAATGCTACCAATACGGAAAGATTTAACTTTTTCGTTATTTTATAAAACAATTTTATTTTTTCACTATACTTTTTTTTAAAAGTCCCTGCATAATTTATCTATTATAGACTGCATATGAGATTTTCTTTCACCATGCCCATACAAGAGAGCAGACCATTGCTCTGGTGAAAAGTGAAGATCTGATTCCATAGCAATTTGTACAATTTGAGCATCGTGTTCGATTCGAAGCGCTGAATAGGTTCGATACTAAGAAAAATTGGTATAATGAGCGATTAGTGTATACAAGAAAGATCACAAAGTTTTTGCGGATTTTGTTTTCAAAACGAAAGAGACTAGATCTCCACGCATTGATAAAATTCTCATAAATAATAATGTGAATGGACAGAACTGTGCTAAAACGTTGAGAATGAAAGTCTAATTCCAAACTTCCATTATTTCAGACTCCTTGCAACTAATATTTTGCAATATATCTAATGTGTCAATTCATCAGGGATTAGCCCGAATCTGTTTTTAGTGGGAAAGAATTCCAAAACCATGATGTGAAAGGACACATACTTGGTTAGACGAAAGGAAATATTTCATACAAGCCTAAACAAGAAATATAAATGTTAAGAAAAGCCTAGCAGAAACGCGCAGATTTTTCAAAATTTCTAAATATGCAAACTGAACTGACGATTTGGATAATAAAATATAATCACGAGAAAAATGTTATTTTAGAAAACCAAGTAACCAAGTCTATTAAGATTCATAGGATCAAGTGAAACAAAAGACAGTAATCGCCTAATCGAAATCGGAAAAGTCAAATCCTGAGATTCAAACTACACTCAGTGAAACGACAGAGCGACAAAAATAATTGTTTTCGTGTGTGAAACGGCCTGTTTGTTGTTGACAAATTAAACCTTACGAAAGAACAAAAAGGCATCAAGGTGAAAGCAACACCCTGTCAAAGTTACAGTTCTTATTGAATGGAAATCAAGTGTGGTATATAGATACAAGCACCTTACCTCTTCATGTAGTTGTAATAAAGAAGAGTCATCTTCCCGCTTTATAACCTGACAAAATAAACAACATTAACTAAGTCATGCGAACAATATGTATAAATTAATACTCATCGCATATTTAAGGTTACAAAATTCCGGAGAAATTCACTTTTATTATTTGGACATTGTCTGCTTCCCGACCCACAGGGCAAATCGTGAAAACACCATGTAGAGGAGTCTTTCCTATTTAAACGGCATTCATGATTATGTGCCGTTGAATAAGAAAAACATTCCTCTACACAGGTTTTCTACTAACTTTACCAACTGGGAATGTATAAACTGACACGCAGAATTAAACTTATCCTACCCCCTCCCTCCTGTTTTTATGTTCAGTTAATAAACATCACCTTCAGTTTGTAGTCCTTTTTCAGACACTTCAACATACATCATTCAAAGCTTATTTAACTTCTCACCTTAAAACATGATGCCCGATAGAGCAGTTCTACCACATGACCAATGCTCGTTTCAGAGGCTTGTATGAATTGTTTCTCTAGTCTTTGCATGACAAACAACGCCAAAACTTTCTTTGATAACAAAATCCCATCTTCGAGAGAGAGTACAATGAGACGAAGGACGGCTTCTTGCTTTGTTGGACCTAAGCATTGACATCCTTTTTGTCTAACGGCAGCCCATAACAATAACGCTATAATAAATAAAATAATTAATATAAGAACAATAATGATTCATAACAGTTAAAATTTTCTTAAAAGACAAGAGGCTTGAGTAAAAACTAAGACCGAAATAACATACAAACAGCGAGATAAGATTAGGGGTTTAAATGTATTTGGCGTGTGAAACAGAAAAATATCGACAAGTAATGGCATATCACATTGAAAAAGGCACAAAGGTATTGAAGTGGGCGAGTCTATCGAGTATTGCAAATGTAAAAGACTGAAATCTCAAATGACAATCAAGCAATGTCGTAATAGTAAATTATTAAATAGTAAAAATAAAACAATCTATATCTATCATACAAAACAATTAAAAAATACTACAGCGAAAACAAAATCGGAAAGTAAAAAATATGAATTGAGAAATCAAATGATGGTAATCAAAAGGTCACGGACACTAGACACCGAGGTTGGAGGTAATAGAAATCAAACCAAAAAGTAGGCTTGAATAAGAATAAGCAATTGATGTGGAGTCTGCAAAATCGAAAAAGGACACAGATTAAAAACAAAAATTATACTTAATTGAGTCGCTCCGAGGCCCTATCAAAAAATGTTCTACAAATTGAAATGAATTTATTGAAAGATTTCTCATTTCTGATGTTCAAGGGCAGATCATTTAAGACCTTAGTTGCTTCTGCCTCGAAAGTACCAAATTTCATTCGTTATCAGGATATTCTTCCGATTCACTGTTGATCGCAAAGTTCTGTTTGGTCGAAATTTTTGAAGTCGAATGTATTCTAGCAAGTTCGCATCGTTTAGTGTCTTAAAGGCTAATTTGTAAATCGAAAATTTGAAACGCTATATATTTGATCTAGAGTCATTTTAAACTGATCACGCCTTTTGTGTAGTTACATCGGCCGGTGACGAAAGAAGCCGCTGCGCTGCGTTTTGATATGAAAACCAGATTGTGTTTTTGCGTAAAGTTGATTATTATCAATCAGACTGCACAGTTGTTTTAGAATGATTCATTCGTACATTTTAGATAATGATGGGAGAATAAAAATTGGACGGTAGTCGATTGGGTCTTAAGCTTTCTCATTTTTCGATTGGGTGTACTC
>JAUBWS010101999.1:0-10691 GCA_032270445.1 Darlingtonia californica | reverse complement strand
AAGGCCATATGTTGGTCTGTTGACTGTTGGTTGTGTTGAGTAAGATCTTTCCTCAAAATCTTTAAATAATAAAAAAAAGCATCTCCATAATCTATGCATCAGGAAACAGTGACAAACAAGCAAAGATGATAAAAAAGCAATTAAAGATTTCAAATATCTGACGAACGTTCAAATTACAAAAAAATCAAATTTTAAATCAAAATTGTGTATACCCACTAAGTGGAGAAAATTAAATTAAATACCTTTTCGGAACAACCAAACTTGGCATATGAGCAATTTACAAACACAAATTCACATTCTTGATCCAAATGTTCTTGCATCTACAAAATATCCGAAATTCTAGAAAATATCATTTCGTTACATACGAAACACATTTCGATAATTTAGTGCAGTTCAAACCAGAACCTCCGCATTCTCGAACATTGGTGGTGATTTTAGGAAAAAAATCTCTGGAATGAATTTTTTTTTGACACAATAATCTTGGAATAATGTTTTGTTACAAGTTTTACAAAAATACACTAGATGGTAATAACTTCTAGATCATTCTGATAGGAATTTTTGTTACCTCTGTCTCAAGAAGCATTGTAAGGCATTCATCTTGTGGACAATTAATTGGAATTCTTTCACAAGAAGTATAGTGTTCCTAAAAAAATCATTCGCAATTCAATTAGGTGGATAAGTTTTCAAGTGAAAAAATTACGTTAAATTATGAGGAGAAATTTTAAAAACTGTCACGAAAATCGATCCACGCAAAATTGATTTCATTTTGATTCTTTTTACAAAAAACAAAATGAAAAGAAAGAGACATGGTGAAATTGAGACTATTAGCGAAATTAAATCCATTCCAAATAATGTTAAAAGCGGTCTTCTAGAAATCAAATTGTCGTAAACATATTGAAAGCAGCGATGCAATAGTGACAAAAAAACTAATTTTTCGCGCAAGTTATAACAATTTAAGGCGTTTCGAAAGTCTTAAATATCATTTAACCCTATTTGAGCCAGTGGGACACATTCTTTATCAGGTATTTTTATCAGGTTTCCGTAAATCGGAAATCCTTATTTTTTTAAAACCTTGAACTTTAAAGTTTGTGACTTAAGTGCAGACAATAACTTTTTGTATTGCACTAGGTGTTGTTATAGCAAATATTTTGAGCTGAGAGTAAGAAAATTCTTATAAAAAAGAAAATTTTAAATGTCCATAAGTGTCTATTAATCTAACAACCTCAAATTCGGACACAAGCTAGATGAAACAAATAAATTCGAATGAAGTCATAATAGTTGTTATATTCTGAGAAATCGTGACCAGAAAAATGTCAACTTAAATCCCATTGTATGAGCTTTGAGAATCTGCAGAATTCGAAACTTTTTTTCTTCCAAAAAGTTATCAATCATTTTATATTATTTTGAAAAATACAAACTTAAATTGCCAACAACTTTCTAACGATTGATGCTATTAGCTTCGCGACTTTAGACTAAGATAACAAAAAATTAATTTCAATGACGTAATCAAAATGGTAGCATAGGTTATGACATCATAGTTCATAAGGTTGTCGAACTTTTGAGCGGTTTTAGGGCAATGTTGCACATAAAGTACTAAATTTTGTGAAAAAACCGCAAAACGATTATGTAACTTCAATGCTTTACTTTTTCGAAAATCAATACCCTAAAATCTTTCAATTTCAACATATCTGATGACTTCACAAAATAATGGCAGCCATTTTTGAAATTGCTTTCCATGACTCTGTAGATTTTAAAGCAAGCTATATTCTCGCAAAGTTTCATTCATCTAGAAAATGAAAAATGAAGAAAATGCCCCTCCCCTCTCTACGGTGGATCATACAGGAGATATTTTATATAATTTGTTGCATGAACAAATGACAAAAAATGCTTTATAGGTACGCTATCAGGCCAGGTATTTGTAACGGCTTTGGTAATCTTTTTGCTGATTTCAAATAAACTACAACTCACGTACATCAATATCATTAACTTTTACTGCAGCTTGACAATATTCGCATTGTATGATTCGATATTTGCATTCTGATTCATGATCTTTGATCTTTCTTTTCATTCCAGAATGCTTACATCCTTCGTGATGACATGAAGCAATTTGAAAAGAACAAGCCCCTTTGTGTTGCTATAAACAGAAAAACCTTAATGAATAATAAATTCATTGTGCATTAACTTAAAATAAAGTTCGTTTATCACTAACACTCTAGTTCAATAGAAAGTACGTAATTTTTGAAATTTGGAAACACAACAACCTACTAGTCTGTTTTAAAACGCACGAGACTACTACTTTAAACTTTGACTTAGCATACGATGTTCATTACTGTTGATTTTTTGATAGTTTGAAGTATAATATCATTCGTTTAAATTTTATGAAACATCGCGACTTAAATTCAAATATGGCGAGTAGAAAATTGAGCTTCTGTTAGAAATATGCTGAAACTTTCATTTTCTTACGGTCAGAAGTAATTTTAACTGAAATAATTGCTAATTACTCTAGAGTACCGGACAACTGGGGGGTTTGGAATAATAGGTAGGGGGGTAATGACGCAAAAAGTTTTTTGGTACACATATAATAAAGAAAGAACAAAATGCTATCATATAATTTCGTGCAGATATGTACGCATTATCGAGTTGATTTCGAATTTGAATTGTAAATGTCTTTGAATTTAGTAATAGTTTGGAAAAAATTTCAAAACTTATTAATCGGGAGGGGGGGATTATTCGGTACTCTAGAGTACACAAATATCAAGGTTGTCCTAGAAAAAATTTCCATCAAAATCTATTACAGTCTTTTACAAATAATTTTTGAATGGTTTCTGATGAAAATATTCCACTTAAAAATATATTTATGAAATTGGCGGGATATAGTAGTATAGTAGTAAAAAATGTCATGCGAACATTAAATGTAATGAAACTAAGAACCATTAAAATTTCCATTTCTAAAATTAAGGTCATTATAGGAGGAACAGAAATCTTGAAACACTTTGTTTTAGAGAATAAATTTAAAAAAGTAAACGAATGCAATTTTCTCAGGTCTTCTCACGAATCACAAAAATAAATTGTTCAAATTTCCCACAAATTTTTTCACAAAAAATAAATGAATTCAAAAATACCTCAAAGAATGAAGTCAGTGTTCCGATCCATTCACAACCTTCATTTTGTTGGGAACAATAAACATTAGAACTTCTGACCAATCTATCAACAAATGGACTATCTGAAATCTGAAATCAAACAAAATTTATTTTATATATAAAGCATTTTGATTGGTCAAAGCTTTTCCAATACCAAAGATTTTGGATGTTAGTCATACCTTTACTAACTTTTTTTTGAGGATACCAGTACCGGGGAAGGTGTTTTTGGTTCATCACTCTATTAGGATAGGATTATGACAGCAATTTGAAATTTAGTATGCAGCTTGCTAGTCCGTAAAATAAGCTTATACTGCCATCGCTGCGGGGGTAGCATCATCACATGAAGAAATATTCCTTTGCACATTAACCCTATTATACCCGGAGGGGGGGGGGGGGGGCTTTTTTGCCCGCGACCGAAATTTTTTTTAATTTTTAATAATCAAGTCGCTCATTGATTCTTTTCTTAAATCAAGCCATATTTAAACAAACAAATTCGGACCTGTGTATTTGAATTAAAGGAGAATTAACGTCAAAAACAAGTTTAGCTAAAATCATGCTTTTTTCTACATATAGATTGAATTATGGGTTCACGACCCTGGATTGTCAAAAATTTAATAAATTGTCAAACTTTTGCCAAACAAATTCTACCACTACCAATCGCACAAGATATAACCAACAACCAACACACTATGCAAAAAGTCAACCAGGAACCACTAGGCAAAGACGACTGTTTCACGGGCCGGTTCTGACTTCAATACCTACAGCATACACTGGGGATACCAAGAAACCAACAAAGATGGACAAGCATTTGAAGAATGGATGGAAAGGAACCAATTCCGCCTTATTCATGATCCTAAGCTTCCTGCCTCATTTCACAGTGCCAGATGGAAACGGGGATACAATCCTGACCTAGTCTTTACCACTTCAAACATTGAAAGGATGTTCCAGAAAATAGTACTTGATCAAGTTCTCTCTACTCAACATCGTCCAATTGGTATTCACGCCAGCGCAGTAGTGAAACCAACACATGTTCCTCTCAAGAGACGTTTCAACTACAAGAAAGCTAACTGGGAAATGTTTACTCAGGAGCTGGACAAGAATGTGAAGTCAATCTCCCCAAACACGGCAAGTTACGATCACTTTGCTGATATCGTGAAGCTACTTCTCAATGGTAAAGGAGAAAAGAAAGTAAGAGCTGAACTCGATCGTACTATATAAAGGCAAGGCTCCGAGCTATCTAAAACCTTCGACCTTGAGGAACTATATAGAGCCATATCATCACTCAAGCCACAAGATTGGACAAAATTTCATCGGAGATCATAAAGCACTTTGACACAGAAACAAAAAAGAGGCTTTAGCTCTCTGCAACCACTAATCTGCAACCCATAAACTTCCTAATATTTGGAAAAAACGTGACGTGATTGCGCTCCTAAAGCCTGGAAAAGACGCAGAACCAAAGAATTAACGTCTTACTTCACTCTTGAGCCGTATATAAGCTCTTCGAGCGCCTGATACTGAATAGAATAGGCCCACACGTTGACGAGCTACTCATACCATAACAGGCTGGTTTTCACCCTGAAAATCCACAACGAGCCAAATACTGAACCTTACCCAACATATCTAGGATGGATTTGAGGAGGGTAAAGTAACTGGCGTTGTCTTTGTCGACCTCTCTGCAGCTTATAACACCGTCAACCACAGGCTCCTCCTGCACAAGATACAACAGCTCTGCAAAAAGACCTCTATGACTCATTAAAAGCATGCTGTCCAACAAGAGTTTCTACGTCGAACTCAATAGGAGAAAAAGTCGATGGTCAAGAACAAAGAACAGACTTGCTCAAGGTGGTGTCGTGGCCCCTCTTCTCTTCAACATCTACACAAATGACAAACCTTGCGACAACGATACTTGCAGATTCATCTATGCAGATGACCTTGGAACTGCAGCTAAAGTTGATTCATTTGAAGAAGTAGAGCAGTAGTAGAGCAACAACTGACGCCATATTACAAAGAGAATCAGCTACGTGCAAATCCAGCTAAGACCCAAGTATGTGCCTTTCACTTACGAAACTATGAGGCAAAGCGACATTTTAAAATCAGCTGGTGTGGTATTCCTCTGAAACATTGTGACCACCCTGTCTACCTTGGAGTGACACTTGACTGCTGTCTTTCATTCAGAAAACACATCCAGAAAACAAAAGGAAAGGTAAGTGCAAGGAACAACATCCCAGGCACACATGGGGAAGTTAATCCAAAGACACTGAGGTCAACAGTCCTTGCACTAAGCATATCTGCAGCTTAGTATGCATGTCCTGTATGGGAGAGATCAACACACAAAAAAAAAGAACTCAGTAATCAACACAACCTGCCGACTAATCACTGGGTATCTGAAACTGACTCCAACAGAAAATTTGGAAGTTCTGTCTGGAATCGCTCCTGTGCCAAAGAAAGAGAAAGCACAAACCATGGCCTATCTCCCTTCACTCACAAATACTTTCAGCATTGAAGATCTGGCACAATACAACGACACTGCAAAGTTATGTTTTCAACAATGGTTGAATTGTATATAGCTTGTATGCTCTTGGACTCGCTAAGAAAAAGAAGAAGAAGAAGAAGAAAAATATCAAATATATTCAAAAAACCCTAAATAGGTTTAAAATGAGCTTTCATAAATGTCACGCAACATTCTCCGTGACGTCATCCGCTGGCTACTGTAAACAGCTTTGCTCTCTAAACACAATAGTTCACTTCGTGATAATGCATAGTATAAGCGGGAGAATGTAAGAAATATTGGTTTTTTATTCAAAAACGTTTCACAAAACATCTTATGTTAAGGTTTTCATAATATCAATGTAAATATATAGATTCAAAACAAAAACAATGCTATAAATATACTGGCATACATATATATTATACACAAACATAATACAATTCGGCAGCGTTTTTCTCCGAATTGCAGCGCGCTTCAAATGAGTTGCAAGATAATGACGTCATACAACGTAAAGTTGGAAAACATTTAAATCCCTATAACTTTCGAACTGTCCGATCAAATTGTCTCAACTTTTTCCAAGATGCTTCTTTTTATCCATAAATCGATTTGTGATAAACACACAAAACCTTTTTTTTACCTTAATTCTCCTTTAAGATATTTATCAAAAATTTCTCTACAAGGTATATGAAGAAAATTACCTTGTCCAATTTAACAACTTTCCTGCATTCTGGACATTCAAAACTTCCATCTCTATTGAAAAATGGATGGTAAAAATGTGAAATATGAACCTGTCAGTTTCAACAGGGGGTTTACGCGAGAGGATAGTTTATTTTGGACAGTGATACTGTACACTATATTTTATAAGGTAACAAAACATCAGCCTGACATTTCATCATGGACCGAATGCAAGCAACCACTTCTGCTTTTGTCCCAAATTGCCGTGTCCGGACAATAAGGTTTATAAAGCATTTATTACCTTGTAACCTGATAAAGACAAAGTAAATGCGGTCAATCATCATTATTTTTAAGGCCAAATCATGGTTTTCAGAAAATCTTTCGTTAACATTGATTAACATTGACGAAATGCAGTTTGGCTTCGTCCCTGGTAGGGGCACAACTGATGCAATCTTTGTTATACGTTAACTGCAAGAGAAATACTTGGCAGTAAATAATCCCCTAGACTTTAAGACTATAAAATTGTATGGATATACATTCAAGTCTCATGCTGAATTTTCGTTTCTAATGCGTTTTTTTAATGAATTTCGTGCAGATCTGTACAAATTCTCGAAAAATTGTGAAAAATTACCAATCGGGGATATTATTCGGTTTTCTAGAGTACTTTTAAACAGAAAAAACTATCAAAAATAAACATTGTAATGGCTAGTGGGCCAAGGTATATTCTTAAAATTGGGCTCTAAAATGATCAAAGACTCAAAATTCCTAAAACTGGACTTAAAAGACTCAAGCTAAATTTTGCTTTGGGTGTAAAAAGCTTAGAATATTACAGTAAACAGCCTGTGCAAGCTTGTCTCGCTTTATTGCATCAATGTGTTTCTTTTCACATTATTCATTTTTTTTTCAGAAAAACTTTCGAGAATTTGAGTAAATGCAAATCCTGACAGTTCATTATTCGTTATTCAATAAACTTTATGTAAAAACGCTAAATTCACCCTTATCCCTGGTTAAAACTTCAATAAGCTTGAATAGAATGAAAATGGAAAAAAGAGTTATTTGGAATAGTAGCACAATTCTGATCCATCCAACAAGAATAAGCCAACAGTTATTAAAAGCTATCAAACGGGTGATTCGTCGTAGTCAATTTAAAAAAAGGAAAAGTAACAAATAAAATGAAAATCACTTACTTAATGTCTTTTTTTGCAATCAACTTCTTCATACAAACATGACAAAAGGCATGAGAACAAGGAGTGCACATAGCTTCCCTCAATAACAAAAGGCATATTGAACATACTAAATTGCTATCTCTTTCAACGGTGTTCAAATCATAACCCATGATTTTAGAGTTGTGGATCCGTAATTAGTTCTGATCCGATTTTAGTTTTTTTTCTTTCAACTGGTAAAAATGAAGAATCAACATAAAGTACTTAGGAGTATTTTCTTATCAAGCCAACAGGAAAAAAATCCCAGCCTATGGAATAAAAAACCTTAGAACACACAAATAGAGATCGGGTAAAACTGTCGTTTTTCAAAATTATACAATCTAGCCATAAAAACATGCAAGAAAATTGAAAATAAATTGACATCACGGCAGCTTAATATTCTTTATATTCGTTGTGTATTTTCATGGTGTTATAAAGTCATATCCTCGATAATCTTCAATGCAATGCTAAAAAAAATATACAAAAAACAACAAGAGTTTGTTAGGTGGGAACTTCATTCTCTTTATATATTCTTCTATTTTTTTAATAACAGCAGAAGTACTAATTTATCAAAAAACTAATTGTTAAATGTTATTTTGAGCTTTTGTTTAACAAGTTTGTCAATGAATATTCTTCCAAATAAATTCTTTGTTTAAATATGTTAAGTTGAACTGCACGATCTTCCTCAAGATATTATGAAAGTATGAAAGACAAATATAACATTACCGCATTATAGAGGACCGACTTCAACATTACAAGCAGCAAATATAGATTTCTTATCAATGAAAACATAATGAGAATTACAGAACTTACTTGTATTTACTTCGACTTATCGACAAAAAATGGCCTGTCAGTTGCTTCTTGTCTGCTTGTCTACTTAATAAAATCATCAAAAAGTTTCAAATTACATAATCAAAACAAATTTTTTGTGTAATAATATGATTATATAGTCTGTCTGATAAACCGTTCCGGGCTTTTTTTCCCTACTCTTGGTCTATCGGCTAACGTCCAAAACCGAGTAAGTTAGGAGTCTGGACACTATAAACATTAAACTTCGATTGTTAATAATAGATACGCTGATTGGTTAATATTGCGCGTGACAAAGCAACGTGATTGACTATTTTTCCATGCTGTTTTGGTGATACTATTGATATGGTAGAAATAGTTACTGCGCATGCTTCTCATTTTGCGATTTTAACTTACTGGATTTTGGACGTTAGCCTATAGACCATGAGTAGGGCAAAATGCCCGGAGCGGTATATTTGATAGACTAATGATTATATCGTAGACGTTGTTAGCAGGCAATCAAAAACGTGGACAAGAAATGCAAACGAACGAAGAGAATACATACAAGAAATTCAAATAAGCAATTGCCGGTATTGGCTGGTTAGTTTTGAGCATAATGTTGTAAATATAAGTAAAATAACTTAATTTTTTCGGAGAGTATGTAATGTAAGATTATTTTCAATGTCTGAAAGTTTCAAATTAAATTGGTTTTGTATTTCTCAAATAATTTAGGAAAAACTGATAGGCCCCCCAGGTCGAATAGGGTTAAAAAAATTCAACAAAACTGTAATACTATAATAAATTTTTTACAAAAAAGTGGTAAATGTAATAGCAATTATTGTCCTTAAATTTGATTTTTCTCATTCTTAAAAAAAACCTTATCTTACCAGGTGTTTGCCTTAATTGCAAAGAAATAAAGTAAATTAAGTGATAAATTAAGTGATTCACATGAAAGATTTCAGAGGATGAAAATTCTGCCGTCCGAAAGAAACTTTATCCAACGTTAGCACTATTGATTACAGTAATCTTCAGTAAAATGAGAATTCTCAAACGTGTTACCTCTTATTCCGGTGGTAAACATGCGCAATAGGTAAATGACATGGAAAAATCAACAAAAAACTGGAGTAAAACTTTGTTGACAAATTTCTATACACACGGCAAAAATTGTCTTCGTAGTCGTATCACAGAAAAAATGACGTGAAAACCCAAAATTAATAGAAAACAAACTTTCTTTGAATCATCAGCTGAAGTAGAAATCAAATAATTCTATAAAAGTAACACAACTATATTGATCAGCAAAAGCTTTTTGACAATAAATATATAGTACAATGAAATGGTGAATTTATACACTACAGGTTATAATAGAAAAAAACACAAAACTGACACCCTTATTACCTTTACCAACTTTTACCAATTAAGGAACATCTATCGTCAATTTGATTCTCTTTCTGATTGGCATGCTTATGAAAAACAGAGAAATTTTGTCACAAATTTGAATATCAAGACTAAAAAATCCTATTTCAAATCTGCAGCGTCAAATCCCTTACCAGGGGATAAAAACTTTTGGAAAATTTGCATAGAAAGGGATTTTTGTAGTCCAGGACGACGAAATTCTTTTTTCTGATGTTGATATTGCCCAAACTTTTTATACTTATTTCAAAAACATAACAAATGAGTTAGATCTGAAAGCATGGACTCCATCTACACTAATTGTGTGTCTTAACACTAAATGTGTTAAGTTGGTTTGGCATAAACTCAATGGCCGCAAACCCAGCAAAATTCCAAATATTGTTTGACAAAATTTGTGTAAAAGTGCTAGGTATTAACATCGATTGTAACCTAAATTTCAAGAGTCATGTTACAGAAATTTGTAATAAGGCTTCAGGTAAAACCAAAGCCTTATTACGAATCAGACCCTATATATCGACAGAATTTTATTTCTCAAGATATTATGGTTTTAATAAAATACTATTTCATATTTTAATATATCTCTTTTGTTGGTTTTTATTAGTTTTTCAACAAACTATAACCAACATAAAATAAATTTTACATTACATTACCAAAGATATCCTTTTCATTTCTAGATCAGACTGTTTCAATGATGGTACTTACATTCTTAAAATACATTCAAATATACATAAAGAAACAAGCAGGGATTTGTAATCTCAAATAATAAAAGAATCGTAAGGAAGTCAAGCTAATTATTATTTCTATATCGTGTCTCTTTAGGACCAAAAAAAATGAAAATCAGTGTCCTACAGTTTCAATAGACATATGACTACCAAGTCATCATCATAAAATTCATCAGACAGTTTAGAACAACACCAACTGTTATAAGTAATTGAATAATCTTTAACACGAAATGGGAACAATTTGCTCGAATCAAAGATATGTAAAGCA
>JAUBWS010101988.1:0-10691 GCA_032270445.1 Darlingtonia californica | reverse complement strand
GTTTCTTGAAAATTTATCAAATAAGCGCTCAGTGTAAAAATATCAATTTGTGTAATAAAAAATGATTTTTCAATTATATGGTTTCTGATTTTGAAAGATAATCTATTGTACTTTAACATATTTTCAATTTTTTTCATGAAGATAAATACTTTGGTGGAAATTAGGCCTTAAACTTGCCCTAGTTTCAAAACGTTAATGACGTTATCCGCTACGCTTAGACTTAATAAGCAAATCTCTACCAATTTCATGCCAAATAAGATCATGAAGTTAGAGACATTCGACTTTGTTTGGTTTTTTTTATAAAAATTTGGTTAGAAGTTTGATGGTGGGATTTCAAAATATGACCATAAAGATTGAAGTATTAGTAAGTGTATCCATAAAAATGTATATCATTTGATTAAAAATCACAAAGCTTTAATGTGATTCGTTCATTTTTCGCAAAGTTAATAATAACAAACTGGAGCTTATAGGACGAAATTAAAAAGGTTTGACAAAACATACTGTAATGTGAAGAAAACTGCTCGTTTTTTTTGCAATTTTTCGTTCCTTAATTTGCCAAAATTCGCTACAAATTTCTCGTTAAACAAGTTCTTTGCATATGAATGGCTGTTTTTGTAAAATTCTCAACTTGATTTAGAACTTAACAATCTGCGTGTTTTTGTCTGTCAGTCTGGCTTCATACCGGTCTAGCGGTCAAATCATAGTCATTGTAAAAAACCCCGGGTGAGAAGCCTATTGTTCGAGCCTTATTGTCAAATTTTTCTTTGAATTTAACAATAGACGTTTTTTGTTTTGCTCACTTTTCGATCACGTTATCAACATATCCCTTTGCGATTTGTCAATTTTCAACACATGTGATCAAAAAGTGAGCAAAACAAACCAATTTTTTGACCTCAAGATTATAATGTTGACAATAGATTGAAACAAAAGCCTTCTAGACTGGAAAATTTTATAATGACTATGGTCAAATGAGTAGGGCATGCCAAAGTTGTTTTTTATAAATGTTTAATGATGTATTCATTTCCCGTACAATTTTTTACTACTTAAACTTTTCTTGCCATTTGGTAAAATTCAACTTTCATTGAAGTTTTGGTAAAGTTGAAGTGAAACATGTATTGATCAAATTGGAATTCCTCTTTTATAGCAAGATACACAAGAATTAGTTTCCATGATGCTTTCTGCAGGTCAAAAAAGACTAAGGTAGGTACAATACGATTATTTTTGAAAAACTCAGAAAGTACTTTTATTTTGTATGAATAACTTTGATTCAGGCCTTATAAAACGAGGAAGGTAGAAAGAAAGTACCCTTCTTCTTTTCTAAGCATACGACATTTTTATATGTTCTCGAGTCTCGCTTTAAATTATTTTAAACCTTCGAACATTTATGGTATGCCTTCTCTTGGTAGTCTTTTTTAATGAATAATGAACCAGGTAATAATTTTAATGAAATTTCTCAAGTGTGCATCAAATCTTATGGCATTTGATGTCATTTTCCATTCATACAATGACGATGTGACTTATTTTCGGTATATTCTTAAATACTAGTAGCAAAGATTTATGGCTTGGCTCCAAAACTTTGACAGTCACTTATAAGCAAAATGTGACATATAATATAAATTTGGCCATTTGCTACATGTGTGTATTTCTTCAGGTGGTAGACCACTTTAAAATTTAAATCACTTATATGATTGTCTATGACGATGTAAATGACATAGACTTGTCGCAAGGGAAAGTTTCTTGCCAATCTTGTCAAATATTGGATGTCATGAATGATTAAATCTTACCGTATTGTGAAACACGTATTTCAAACATGAGGACATTTTTTCCCACTCAAATTGATTTCTTTGTGGTCTGAAAAAGGTAGAATTTCCATTTGTCCCACGGGTTTTGGTTATACTTTATCACTCGTGGTACTATTGAGTTTAATTGCCAATGGAAGAAAAATAAACCTTTGATTAATTATCCATGCGCAGGGGCGGATACAGACTCTTCAAACAACCATGTGGAAATCTCGAACTTTTACGATTTTCTGATTAAATTTCCCCGATTCTTCCCAAAATGTCTATAAAATATCCCCGATTTTGGTAATTTTAGACTACTTAACTGTGTGAAATCACAACTTTCACATAGTGTGTATCCGCCCCTGATGCACCACTGGTTTCTCAAATAAAGTGAGATTTTAAAATTCCATGTGTCAAATGAAAACCCTTAGATAGAAGAATAAAATTGCAAAATTTTAGATTCATTGACTTGTTCTTTCAAAAGATATCATGTTTGAAAATTATAGTCGTTTCTCAAGCAAAAGACATATAAAAAAATGCAGTATCAAAATTCAGTATTAAAGTTTCAAAGAAAATCGAAAATGGCTGCTATATGGGCCAAGTAAACCAAAAGAAAGTCTTCGGAGGTAAAAGAGAAACCATTTCCAAGTCATTTTTAAGTCAAGATTTCTTTTGCATTCTTAAAAAAGTAGGGGTTGGTCTTGTTCTTAGACTGTTTCATTGCTTGCTGTCCGCGTGTATTTTGTGTGACGATCTTACAAACACTTTCATTTGAAAGAAACAACACGTAGCTTTGTTTTTACTGTTTAATATCACTTTGAACGATTGACTTGGGCCAAAATGTTCAAATTTCGGAAACATATAAATTCTGGTAATTATTTTGGGACATTTCTGTTCATTTCTTTACAACTGCAATGTATTTTACAGACTGACCTGTAGCACGCAAAGATTCCAGGCATTTGAAAACTGAACTACCTGTTACGATTTTTTCGAATTGAAATTTTGACTAGTGGTAGATCTTGTTAACATAAGGTCGTAAGAAAACTTCAAGTGGAACTAACTATTATGAATTAGGGTAGATCTTGTTAACATAAGGTCGTAAGAAAACTTCAAGTGGAACTAACTATTATGAATTAGGGCAACTTTGGTATTTCACAGACCAGTTTACAAAATACCAACCAGGCACATGACTGATTTTAAACTTTTAATATGAGCCCTTGTAAATTAATTTTTGCTATAATGTTTCAGATAGACTAAGAAAGAAAATGAAACTTTGTCAGAGTATCGATTTTATAACCCACTGGCGACCACATGGCACTGATTTTAAACACCTATATTTTTTGAATAATGCTTTCATATAATTTTTGCGACCAAATCTTAACAATAATACTACATTTTACTTTCACCAACAATAATGGTTTGTTTACTGGATTTTAGACAGTAGGTGACAAGCTGAAGATTTTGACCTAATATTTTGGTTAGCTAAGTACTTCTCAGACAAAAGCTTGGAAAAATTGTTTTGGCCATAACTTTTGATCCAGAGCAAAGTTATGACTTATTGAATTAAGGACCTATTTGTCAAATATAAAATTATACATAGCCTTATTAAAATACACGTCATCAAAAATTCGTGTTATGTTAAAAATCAATAAAGACGGCACTTGCATGAGCAAGTTATGCAAGTTATATGAACAAGGAAAGAGACGAAAGAACTATAAATTTCACAATAAAATTGCTTAAAGCTTGAATCTTCTAGTATTCTTCTTATGCTAGCAAGTTTCTACGTCATGACCCAGCGTTCTATTTTGCAACGCGTAACATATGTGTATCTTTCTACAATATTTGGGATACTGTTCCGACAGATCTCAAGACCCCCGCAACTTTTTCACGTCCATCAAAAAGCCCAACCTAAATAGCGTTAATGTTATGTAATATTTCGGGTCTGTTTCTAGCAAGGTTGGGGAACTTGGTCTTTATCTATACAATGTATGCATCTGCACTTCTTCTTTGTTTTAGTGAAAACAAAACACGGTTCAACTTTCATAAGGCCAAGGCATCCGGTCAGATATAGTTTTCGATACAACGGACTATATGTCTAGAATAACTGAGTTAGGGCTTCTAAAGACTGTTTTATAATTATAATTGCATACATAGGGAAAATGAGGGAGAAAGAGAAGAGCCATTCCCATTTGAAACTCCAAATCCTTTTGACAGACGTTGGCAAAACAGCGACGTTGTTTTGGTGGTTGAAGAGCAAGAAATACATACGCATTCGAATCTCTTAGGATTTGCTTCGCCAGTATTCAAAACAATGTTTGATTCGGCGTTTAAAGAAGGAAAGACGAGAACTGTGGAATTGAAAGAGAAAAAATATGAAGCTGTGGTTAATATTGTGAAACTTATCTATCCTCAGTTTAGCGTGAGTTTTGGTGAGTATAAACAAATCTCAATGCTGTTGCCACCGCAGGTGCCTTTATTGCTTCACTCACGTAGCAAGACCGATCTGCCAAAAATTATTCATCTTCTTACGAGATTGTTGAGATCTATTTTCTTGGTGACAGAAATACCGCTTATCAGTGGATATATAGCTAGCTTAGTTTCTTTTTGCCGGTGGGCAAGGTTAATTCTTAAAACTCCAAAGAGCGATTTAGTTTCCAGTCTAGATAGTAATAATAAATGCGGATATAATTTGATTGAAGAAAAAAGAAACAACTTTTTTTTGCCCGCGGCCCTAACTCAAAATTGGCTTATGTTAGAAACTTAAAATTTGGTATGGAGGTAAGCCCTCATTAGTAAAACTACAAAACTCATGCTGAAAAAACAATGGTTGCCATGGTTACTTGATGACGTCATCACTGTTAGGTTGATAAAACCAATTTATTTGTATTTATGTAAAAAGCTCAAAATTTATGTAAAAAAAGTCTATATATGTAAAAAAGTATCTGTAAAATATTTATTATGATCAATTTATTATTTATTTAGGCTATCATGCTTGTTTACATTTTATGGTACAATTTTTGTATTTTAGTTGGCTTGGCAACCCAGCTTGGTGTTTATAAGTCAATCCCACTTTTGTCACTGTACTCATTCAATTCAAGTCAGTCTTTAAGCATTGACATGACATGACCTCAACTTATTTAATTGACAATATAATCTCTAGTAACTTATATCAATTCACACATTCTCACAGTGTTCAACTTCAAACTTCACATTTTTGCATTGACCAGCTGGTGAGTTTTGTTTTATTTATTTTCAGTAACACACACCATTAGTTAGTTAAGATCAAATTTTATGTTTCAAATTCAACTTAGTTTTTCTCAATCAGTATTTTTGTTCAATTATCTTTTTTACTTTTTATTAGATACTTACATGGTTAGTTTCCTTTTTATTTATTTATTTAGTTTGAACTCTCTGTTATCAATTACTCAAGAAGTTACAAACATAATATTCAATTTCTTGTGTGACCAAACATTCAAACAGAACACGCTGCTCACATCTTCAACCATCCAAAGTGGAATTCATCAACCAAACCCACATCAACACTAGCTGTATATGTGTATCAATCCAACCAGTGTACACTTTCACACTGATGTTGTGCGTTCCAGAAGTTAATGTCACACCGACCAAGACGAAACCAAGAACGCATTGACTACCATCAACTAAATTCAACAGGACGTAATGTCACCGGTGACATAAACTGCACTGAAGCATCCAATCACAACGACCTGAACACCTCATTTGACATCGATCAATTCAGTCTGAGGGAGATGCAACCCGACTCATTAATTGAAGCATCTATCCTAATTCAAGATATTGAAGATCTGATTGATGAAAATCCAATCACTACTGATCAAGTAGTCAACAATGAAGCAACCATCTCCAAACTATCAGAACACAGAATATCACTTCGACTATTTGAACTTTTGCTGAAACAATAAAATTAAGATAACCATGACTTGATTACTCGTATTACATGTACCTTGTCGAATATTAAAGAGTACACAAAGAGCTGCAAAGATTGCAAACAAAAAGCTGATCTCGTCCAAACAAGACAATAGCAACATGATGCTTGTCGAAAGGAAAGGTCAACCATGTTTGTCATCTTAGATAACAAACGTATGATTGCTGAACTCATCAAACACTTCTCTACAAACATTGCAGCCCTCACTGATGCTGAACTGTTTGAAATGAAGAAAGACACACTGCCAAGATGTGACCTCGTAAACAAAGCCACAAAAAAATATGAATATGTGTTACAGTCTCCATTAACTAAAGCAGAAATTCTGATGGAGGTGAAGGACATTGGTGAACAATACAAACAATTGATCTCACTCAAAACAAAATTAATTACAGCACTCAACTCGTTTGTCCACAACCGAGATTTATACAAACAAAATCTATTCACTGCATCAAAGATAAACATTCGTCTAGACAAATTTTCCGGATCTGGTGACAGCGTCGACTTTTATACGTTCAAATCAAAATTCAACAAACTACATGAGCGGTCGACACCCAGACGCTTACTACCTGATCTTCTGAGAACAATTTCCTGAAGGATCTTGCCTACAGCATGGTCAAAAGTATTGACAAAATTGACAGTATCTGGGAACTTCTCCAATTTGCTTATTGTGATGTTAAGCAAATGTTGTCAAGAAAGATCAGCCAACTCTCCTCACTAGAGAACATCTCGCGCTCAAAAAGTCCTGAAAGTCTTGCACTCGCTTTAAGCAAGATTGTCAACATTATCAAAGAACTGATGACGTTGGCTGAAGAACATCGTGCCGAGAACTACTTATACTACGGCGAGGGACTGCGACACATTTTCCCTCTTTTGACGGACTCACTCCTGTCAAAATGGCTTACTCAAAATCGCCAAGATACACCACCAAAAGTCTCATGGAGAACCTCCTCGAACTCCTTGAGAAGGAACATTTTCTACAATAACAAAAGGCTTTTTTCCTTGGTCCAACTCCTTCAACTACGTCTTCATCAAAATCATCACAACCAAACGATCAGTCAAAAGGCAGCAAAGACTGGAAACATCTCACATATAACTCAAATTTATCACCAACCTGTAACATATGCGCTGCTCCATACGGTACCTCAGATCATGTGTCCACGTCAGGACCAAACGGAAGCCGGATTATCCAATACTACATCTGTAAGAAGTTTGCTGAACTCACTCCTCCTAATCGGTTGTCTCTGCTGAAGGAAAAGGGATATTGCTACCAGTGTCTCTACCCAGGAGCTGACGCCTCATCTGGCAAACACTCTGAAGGACTTTGTCAACACGATTTTATCTTCCAACACGACTCCCATAGAAAATACTCAGTACGCAAGCATGTCCTTGTATGTGAAGAGCACAAGGACAGCCAAGCCAACAAAGATGTCCTCGAGACGTTCAAGCATCGATGTGTCAGAAGCTCAAACCTACCAACATTTGCACGGAACATCAGCGTCTCATTCGTCAGCAGATGCTTCAAATCAGCAACATCAACACCATCCAGTGATGACATGGCACCCAACCATGGTATCTTCCTTCTTCAGTCAACAATTATTGACAACAGACAATACACCATCTTCTTCGACAATGGTTGCAGTGACTTTATTGCCAAACATACTGCAATCAAGTCACTCGGATTGAGAGCCACTCAAGAGTCAACACAATCAATGCAAATTAGCGGTGTTGGCAATGCAACAACTCAATCTACTCACGGGACCTACAATGTGAAGATACCATTGTTCAATAGGCAGCAAGCATCGATGTCTGGCACGTGTCTCGAAAGCATCACTGGGGTTTTTCCACAATATCCTATGGACGAACCATTCAAGGATCTCCAAGCATCATTCAGAGCATCTGGGTGTTACCCTGAGATGCTTCCAGTTCCAAGTGCATCTGTTGGAGGTGAAGTCGACTTCATGATCAGAGTAAAGTACCTTTGATTTCATCCAAAACTTGTCTATCAGCTCCACTCCGGTCTTGCAATCTACGAATCTCCATTTGTCAACCCAGACGGAGGAAGAGGTGTCATTTGAGGACCACTTCATGTCTTCACTCAGATCCATCAGAACTTCTTCAACGAAACAGAGCTTAAGTCATTCTTTAGGAACCAATTCAAACTTTTCAGGATGGGAGTCAACATCAACCCAGATCTGGCATTTCCAACACTTCCACCAAAAGCTCTGAAGGAGTTCTAGGATGCAGAGACAATCGGTTCTGAGATAACTTACAGATGTATCAACTGCAGAAGCTGTAAGGACTGCAAGAATTCAACTCGTCAACAAGCCATCAGTATCAAAGAGGAGATGGAACAGGAAATCATCAACAATACAATCAATATTAACCTGAAAAATCAAGTATTCACCGCCACGTTACCGTTCATTGACAATCCGGAACGAAGGTTGGCACCAAACAAGAGCATTGTCATGAAGACCTACCAACAGAAACTGAAGAAACTGGACAGGAATGCTGACGACAAAGCTGAAATCATCGAGTCAGAAGCAAAGCTTCAAAAGCTCGGATTTGTTGATTACGTACACAACCTGACTCAAGAACAACAATCAACACTCTCCAGAAACATCATCCAAAACTTCATTCCGTGGAGGGTGGTGTGGAAGACAACGTCTCTCAGTACACCGTGTCGCATAGTCTTTGATGCGTCCTTTCCAACCAACTCAGGCTACAGTCTCAACGACCTCTTGGCTAAAGGTACTAACAATCTGAACAAACTTCAAGAGATTCTTATTCGATGGTCAACTCATAAGATCGGAGTACACACCGACATTCGGAAGATCATCGATTCGTCTAGCTGAGAAGGACTGGTGCTATCAAAGGTACATTTGGCAGGATGAACTTGTTGCTACCAAAATTCCACAAGAAAAAGTCATCAAAACGCTCATATATGGTATCCGGTCAAGCGGTAACCAAGCTGAGCACGAGCTCAGAGAGATGGCAAACGTATTCAAGGAGAAGTATCCTGAAGTTCAACGAATCATTCATGAAGATGTGTACGTCGACGATTGCGTTACTGGAGAAGAAACAACAGAAGTTGCGCATACTCGAGCTGAGGAACTTGAATCAGTCATCCATCCAGGTGGTTTTTGTCTGAAAGGAATCACCTTCTCTAGGGAGAAATCTCTTCCTGACCTGACTGACGATAGAGAAAGCATTCTTGTTGGGGGCATCAAATGGTTCCCACTCCCAGACGAAGTATCACTCAACATCTCCCACCTCTAATTTTCAAAGAAGACAAGAGGTAAGAAGTCTCTTGATTCAATCAACATCGTTCCAGAACGTTTAACAAGGCGACATTGTTCATCAAAGTTGCCGAAATCTACGACCTGACCGACAAAATTGCTCCAATTGTTGCATCCATGAAGTTGGATCTCAGAGAACTATGTCTACGACAACTCAACTGGGATGATGTTCTACCTGACGAGCTTCGACAAACATGGCTTTCACACGTCGAGATGATGCAACAAATTGGGAGCATCCGCTACAAACGAGAAATCGTCCCTCATGATGCAATCAACATGGACATTCATCGATTCAGCTCCGAAGATCGATGGCAGTATGTTCAATGGAAGAACATGGTAGCAGACATCGGTACCAGACGTGGCGCAACAATCAAAGATGTGGATCAATCTTCTACATGGATTAACGAATTCAATTGGATGCATCTACCATCATCCCAATTTCCTGTACAATCAGCAGAAGAACTGAAGCTTACAGAGAGTCAATTGTCTGAAGTCGAAAAGGAGAGAAGCATCAAGACTTACTATGCAACATCACACTTGTCAAAAACTTTCCTTGAAGAAATGAAATAAAGTATGTATCTTGTCCACACCGACACAACTTTACAGCCATAATCAGAATAATGGCATATGTGATCAGATTCTGCAGAGTTTTCATCAGTCGCTACAGAAGTGATACCCCAAAACCTGCCAAAATGGACAAGCTCAACATCAACTCCTTCAACCTCACAAATGAAGATATAACTCATGCAGAGAAGTACTTCTTCAAGAAGGGAACAAAGGAAGTCATCCACTTCATTCCGAAATTCAAGTATAAGAAGATTTCAATCCAAAAAGACGACATGTTGATGTACACTGGACGAATTCCTTCCAGCAGAAGCATCTCGATTGTTTAAACCTTCACTGACGTTATGAAAGATTTATCAGCTACAACATTCTGTGTGCCTGTACTTGATCGATTTTCACCAATTGCCTACAGTATTTCAATGGACGTACACTGGAATGATGCAACAGTGAAACACTCCGGAATAGAAACAACACAAAGATTTGTATTGAAGAAAGCCCACATTATTGAAAGACGCAAGCTAACCAAACACATCAAGCAGTGGGACCTGTATCACCTTACAGTCTGACAATAGCTCCAGCATTTACCACACTCAACTTGATCTCTCCGGGCCGTATCAATCATTCTCACCCCATCATAAACGCACAACTGTCAAAATATGGTTGATTGTGTTCTGTTGTTGTGCTACCGCTGCTGTCAAAATCAAAGTGATGGATGACTACACAACCACCTCATTCATTCAATCCTTCACAAGATTCGCATGTGACCACGGTTACCCCAAACGACTGCTATGCGATGAAGGCAGTCAACTTGTGAAAGAATGCAAGGAGATGCTGTTGGATTTCAGTGACATCAAAGCAAAGGTGATGAAGAAATGTCGTGTCGAGTTCGATGTATGTCCAGTACAAGGACATAATATGCATGGTAAAGTCGAGCGAAAAATCAGAGAAGTCAACTCATCCCTTGAAAAGAGTCTACATCATCATCGATTATCAATTCTCCAATGAGAAACCCTTGCTTCAAGCATCGCAAATCAGATCAACAACTTGCCATTGGCCATTGGTGATATCACTGGAGACTTTGAATGTCTG
>JAUBWS010101966.1:0-10694 GCA_032270445.1 Darlingtonia californica | reverse complement strand
TATGGTAGTAAAAAACACAACAGAAGACTGAAAAATAAGAATGTAGAATAAGAATGTAATGTTTATATACCTATGGTATCTCTGCCTTCCCTCGGAAAAACACATTTTAATTCTTATAATTCATATAATTTATGGTTGCATAATTAATATAATTGATGTTTGCACTTTTTTTTGATCCTAGAAATTTATGATAGAAAAATTAATAAACGTTGGGGGTCCAAATAACGTCCGGGGAAGGTTGGAAAAAAGTCGAAAAATTAACAAGCGGGGGGTTGACGTTTATTTGGCACTCGAGAGTAACGCGCTGGCCTAGCAAACATATGTTTGGTGGTCCGACTCAACTTTTGCAATCTTTGAAAGCTTGCAGTTCTAAGACCAGAGAGTATATACCTAATTTCAAGCTTCTAGTACACTATACATGAGTAAATTTAGATTTATGACTAATTTACTAAGAACGTTTTCTAGTATGAAGTGACACTTTCTCATTTAAATTGACTCGAAGCTCTACGTACTAAACACATCAGACGCGTTGAAATCACCTTATAAGTAATGGCGTAGTGGCCGAATGGTTAAAACGCTAGCCCAGTAAGTATATGTTTGGTGGTTCAAATCCAACACGGGTCAATTTTTTTTTAATTCAGCGGAGAGCTTGAAAGTCTCATTTTTGTCTATAATAAAATAAAACCTCACTGTTTTTGACGTTTTGGTAGGGTTTACCAGTTAATGAATACGTGCACGCTCGGTCTGTCTGCTTAAGCTTCGGCCCGATAATTCTATTTTGTATACACCTCAAAGGCAGTTAATTATGTATATTATCCTATTCTTGCAGCTCTTGAATAATCTTAGAGCTATAAAGCTTTCAAAGATTGCAAAAATTGTTAAGTTGGATGCACTATCGAAAAACTTCGATTATTTTACTTGTGGCCTTCCCCCGTTTGGTTCGTAGGACGAGTCCCCCTAGATGTTTTATATGCTTTTGGGATGCTGTAAATCTTCAATCTAAATCACCGTAAAATCATTAAATTTATTTAAAACTTGCTGAAATATAAAAAAAAAATTGACCCTTGTTTTTTATTTATATATAAAATAATGTTTTGATGTAATTTTTGGTAAAGGAGAACAACTTATACACCAAAAAAGCTGATAATGGAAATTTTCAAGTCACAATTTTTTGAATTTTTCAAATAATGTTACTTAAGTCTTTTTACCTTTTCTATTTTTGTCCCGAAGTTACTTACGTTTTTTTCGTATTTTGTTTAAATTTGTATCATACATCTTTTAGCGCAACTTTAATCAAGTCTTTTAAGTTATTTTCTAATACAAATTGACACATGTAACACCACGAAGGTCTTATTGCTACTTATTTTCCCTAAAGACGTTACATAAGTCTTTTGACATCATCAGAAAATGTACGTTCGGGCAGAAATTCATAAAAACGGATTTCGCCATCGGAAAAAGCGTCTTCGAAAACCCCGATTTAAGGTAAAAAAAAATTTTCGAAAATTTGTCACATACGTCCTTTTACCTGTTCAAGGTAAAAATTTCCTAGGAAAATTAAGGCTAAAGCCATGAACCTGAAATTGTGTAGCAATTAACAAAAACTTATTAGGCACGTTTGGAAGCATTTATCTCAATTACGTCATTAATTATACAAAATTATGTAACACAAGGCAAATTTACAACCTTTTCCAATACAAAATGGTCCTAAATTCAATCACTCATAACTTACGATAGGAAAATAATATTAACTTGAACTTTCATAGGTTGTTCATGCTAAATGTAAGAAATATCATGACGACGTCATTATTTCAAAATGGGGCCTGGGCAAATTTGTGGTAGTTTTGGAGCCCCGTAGTGCCTCGGGACATGACTTTGTTTGACTTTCAGAAAATTAAAGCAGTAATAGAATCTCAATTTGTTCAGGAAATATAGCTCTGTAAAGAGACGTACTTATGTTTCAAAAAATCGACATTTGTTATGACGTCATCAGGTAACAATAGCAACCATTGTTTATTCAGCATAATTATCTTATCGAGGGTTACCTCCTATACCAATTTAAAGTTTTTTCTCCCATCTCCCAACCTCAAAAAGCCAGGGTAATAAAGGGTTAAAATAATAAAAACTGTGTACATCTTTTAATAGACAAAAAGAGATTCTGGTCGATTTGGGTTGCAAAGGGATTTGAAGTGTATTTTAAGAGTAATTTCCCCTTTAGGAACGGCAATCAACTTTATTTATTGTTTTTATCTCCGATATGGTCTATTTAAGCATTTGATTTATCTATCATATTTCAGCAAATAAAGATTAGTATCTTGTTGGAAAGATGTCTTTTAATAATACAGAAAAAGGAAAATGTTTAACTACAACATTTTCTTAATAAAAATCTCAAATAACTAGACTTTTCAAACACGAGCATTTTCATATTACTTATCTAAGTTATAACAACTCGCCAATTTTCGTAAAAAGTCTAGCGCAAGCAAAATTTTCAGGTTATTTGACCGTGAGAAAATAATAAGAGCAGAGAGTAAAATGCTATTAAAAAATTAACGCAGGATTAATCACAGGAACTAAAAATATCTGTAAGTTTTTGCTTGTCTAAGAGGAAGAGTGACGTCACAGCCAGAATTTCATAGCAGAGTGTTATATAACGTTTTGAATACATTGTTTCTTGCTACATTGTTACTTCTAATGATTTGGATTGTATGATGGCACTGACATATCTTCCAGTGCTTGGCCTGGGATACATTTTTCTTTCTGAGATTTCTCACAGGCTTCGTCATTTTGAGGTGATGCTGCTGTTGTACCATGGTAGTGTTGTGAGTAGCCCGGGTATGGGTTTGCGTCAGATTGTCTGACTGAAATCGGTGGCTGGTATCCTGATGATTGTTGATGGTGTCCTTCAGAACCTTGATTTCCTGTTCCAGCAGGTTGCTGTTTACTAATAACATACCCTGAAAATACAAAAAAAGCAATGACAAGTTAAAGGCAGTTAATAAGTAGAAAGTTTTTTTCCAGCCACAACTCTCATTTTCACTTATCTTGCCTATTTAAGCTCAGGGGAGGGCGTACTAGCCTTAAAAATTGACGGTATGCTCCGTCCAAGGATCGAAATCATACCCTTATAGAGGTTTTTGAAGTTTTTGAGACCCTTAGCGAGACTATTGGAAGGGTGAAAAATCATACCTTTACGGGCGGTACATACTCGTAAATGGTCACTGGTTAAGTAAACCCCATTTTAATATCATACATAGATTAATTGCGTCACTGCTATCTGTTACCATTGAGTATAGTTTGATGATTTATTATGTAGCAATGTACCTTGAGTATTTCGACGAGAAGAGAAACTTCTATCGCGTCCAGTGTTCATCGTCGAGATGAATGTGAATACGAACATCATTAGCATAATTATAGCAAGAACTAATGAAAATATGCGACCGATTTTGTCGCAATATGAGTCACATCTAACGTGACTATAGCCATTGTCCACGTCATCATAGCAATGTGTTTGACAATCAAATTGTAACCTGAAATATAAATGATATTTACTGTGATCACCAAAAAATGCTATTCACGTAGTTTGACAAGGAAATCCATTGTAATTTTAATTTTCTTAACGGAGAAAAAGTTATATCATAAAATAAAATATAGTATTTTTTTGCATACTGGTGATGGCGCTACTTTTTGTCAAATCTTTTTATGATCCAGTTATACTTATTTTTTTATTTATTTTTTTACTTGTTATCAAGTATTCACCTTTGTTTCAGTCATCCTACAAATTCTGAACTGAGTAAGAACTACGTAACTACCTTGCAAAATCAAATCAATAGTCTACATTTTCTTCAAAGTGCAATTTGTTTCTCCTCGAAGCATCTGAAGTTTCTTATACCTATCTAATCTCATATTCAAATTTAATAATTCTGAAAGACAAACAAACATGCGATCTTAAATGACAGCAAATCTTACATGAATGCAACGAAGTTCATGAGTCCGCAACTTCCAACAAGAAACAAAGAAATTATGCAGGAAATGAAAGCTTTGCGACGTTTACTGTTTCTTTCAGGATTCGATCCAGCAGATATGCAAAGGGCACCAGCAACTACCAAGGATAATCCACTCCATAAGCCACCACTAGCTAAACTTGCCCAATATTTTGGAGAAAGAATCAACATGAGAAATCCCATCACGATAACACCAATCCCATAAATGACCTGCAAAATACCTATTGGAATGATATTAACATTATTTATCTTCCGAGGTCAATAAAGATATCCTTTAGACTAAACTTAGTACCAAGTGTGCAAAAAATGTAGTTTTTTTGTATGCAGACATTTTTATGAGGCTACATTTTGTTGGGACACCCTGTAGTGTTTAAAGGCCCACTTAAACTAAATTCTATATTCCAATAGATGCATTTGGTGTATTTTCCCAGATTTCTCGTGATATTTATGAATAACAATTGACGAATGACACCTTATCAAATAAATATAATATTGAGTGGAAAGTGAAGAAGAAAAAAAATGCGCTCATTTTCAGCTGAGTAAAATTTTTCTTATTCTGAACGTAAAAATAAATCTAAAAAAATGTTTCATAACAATTTCAAATTGGCAGGATTCTTAAAAAGTAAGCCTGGCAGGATTCTTAAACAGTAGACCTGGCAGGGTTCTTAAACAGTGGTCATATTAAAAATCTGGATGAAATTTTGGTCTTTATTTTTTGTATTAGTAAGATCCTTAAACAGTGAATCTCACTGTTTAACTATTCTGCCATGTAACACGATAACGACACTTGATGCATGATGTTTGCGCTCATCGATAAAACGTTAATACAAGAACCAATTCACGATTCGCCATTTCTTTTATCCAACTTTTTTCATGTTGAACAGAATGTTGGATTATTGTTGCATTCAACAAAAACTTTTCATTTAACACTTATCTAACATTCAGTGCAATATTTTATAAAATAATATTGTATGGTCTCGCCTGTTTTCATGCCGTTTTTTGAACAATGTTGCAGTAATCATACTTAATTTATGCAAAGGCAACTGAATGATAGTTTTCGTAAAAAACGACATGGATACAACAATCGAATGTATGAAAATTTAGGAATTAACTTCAATCCATTACTTACCGATTTTTCTTGTTAATTGTGCTTTTGATGCAAATGGATTATATTTCTGTTGCTGTTGCGAGCTAGGTGGCTCTCCAAGTTGAATGGGAATCGTAGAAGTATCTTCTGGAGGATTTGTGAATGTTTGATATGGACTTGTGAAAGTTCGTGAAGACATTTTCTTTATTATTAATTTGCTTCTTTAGAAAGGGATGAACTATAAATTACTGTTTTTTTTTTTCTTTCACTAATGTTTTAGTCAGGGAAAAGTGAAAAAATTTTCAAAAGTGACTAAATTTTTCCTTGACCAAATTTTTTCCTTGATTGTAAGAAATATCTTTTAAAATATTCTATAGTATGATGCGGTTTTTTTACTATTAGATAAATCTTATTCTAAGCTTTCCAAAAATAGAAAATACAATCCATAAATTTGAATATTTTCGACAAATTCATTAATCTGAAAATGTTCAATAAATTTTCGTTTTATCCTATTGTAAAATTGTGCGACGCAAAAAGATTGTTAACTGTGGGAGATATAACACAATTAAGTACCCATGAGCTCCTTTCTCTCATTTTATAGCACTGATGATGAAATAAGATGGCTCTGGCGTAGTAGATTGAGTTTGATAGTTTCATTGGTTCTTAAAATATCAATTATATTACGTGTATCAAAAAGACTTATCCAAAAACTTGTTTTCTGCAAATACTTATCAAATTCTTGCAATTTTTATATCACAGGAAAGCACTTCTTCAGCACTTTCCAAAAACATGAAATTTAGAAAGAAATAATATTTCTTCCGAAAGCTATCGAAGAAAAAGTTTTGGCTCTCGATCATCATTTCATTAAAGATCAATAAAGCTACAGTTATTAAGTTTTGAATTGACTTTATTTTGGACATAAGTTCCTTTGAATTTCTTAAAGATACTTTTGGTGTGCTGAACTCTCTCATCAATTTTCACGTCAACTTGTTCCATACGAGCTTCGAAAATAAAAGAAGTAATTAATTTCATAAAATCTTAAGTACCGTAAGTATCCGTTCATTGTGTTGAAAATATTCTGTATTGTGAGCAAGTTCAATAATGTTTATGAAAATAATTATCTAAAGCAAAAAAACTTTCTTTGATAATTTTTGGAAGAATTATTATGTCGTTCAAAAATTTATATTTTTTGAAATTACTGAAGAAGCGCTTTTCTATGATACAAAATTTTCAATAATTTGACAAGCGTCTGCGGAAGAATAAGCTTTTAAAAGTTTTGGAAAAATCTTTTTTATACACACTGTACAAGGACCCAATTAAGTTGTTAAATGTTCTGATGAAGGTATTATTAAGTGCATCATAAAAGCTTCACTCAAGGGTCATTTTCAAATAATTATATTGAGAAAGCTTATGAATATGATTTTCTTTCCAACAACATAAACCACAACTTTTCACGACAAATATGTAACTTATAACTATTTGAAGCTTAGTTAAATGAGTATATAACTTTTCTAACACACTGACACGCTTGCCAATAAGAGTTTAGTTACCTTAACACAACTTATCATCATCATAAACTCAATTGTCCATCTATTCTAAACTGAAAACAGAACGATAATATCTCTCCTACAAAATAAGTTATTAACAATCAAAAACACGCCCTATTTTCATCAAAAAATGCTTATTCTTGTGCAAAAAAATGCTGATGTCAGCATTTTTGATTCTTTTTTTTCAATTTTTTTTAATTTTTGTTTTTAAGATTTGTGGATTTTATCAAGGGGGCCGGGGGGGGGGGGGGGGTCGAATCAACCCCACCCCAACCATAGCTATCAAAAAAGCCCAACCCTTGTAGGGTTAAACATTTGTGAATAAACTGAATCTCATCTTTGTCAAGGTATCTCACCTTTTGTCCTATTTTCAAAATAAACAAGGCCAACAAAAGATTTTTTTTTACACACCACATTCCGTGTGGTGTTCTGTATCAACTGTGCCAGAGTCACCTAATCTCGTCACCAGCGCTATATAAAAAGAGAGAAAGATGCTCTGCGGACGAGATTGCAATATTTATGCTTTTTAAAACGCGCTGACGAGTTTCCTTATTAAAATCATGGTTAACAATTAAAAGAGAGTAGATACAGTGTGTTACTAAAAAATAGCAACAAGAAAAACTATTTTCTATTCTTACAATTTTAAGTCAGCGTAAAGCCCTTTTTTAATCTTTTGAGTGGGGTGAATTTTATGAAAAATGAAGAAGTAGAAGGAGCTTTACAAAGCAATCCCGTTATTTTCTTATAGCTCATGCCGCAACATTTGAAATACTTTTGGAAAAAAATCCGACGAAATGCCAACACTTTTATTATTTCATTATTTCAAGATTGTTAAAGAATGAAAGTAATGGAAAGTTTCAAATAGAATTGTTGGATACAAAACTAATTTTTTTAAAATAATCTTTAAGAGTTTTTTTTAAAGAAAGCCCGGTGAACTTTGTCTTAACATTTAAAAAATAAATAATTGAGCAAACATATATTTTTTTGTTTTCATAAATGTAGCGTTATGGCTCTCATTTTGCTCTGGCATTACATGGATCCAACATGATACCGTTATTCAAATATAATTCACCATCGGTAACCTTCCAGATGGGTAGGTGGTATGCATACTATTCATCAGAATCACAAAATAGTATAAAATCGCTACCGTTTCTCAAACATCCACAATACATTTTGACGTTGTTCAACTTTCTTGAAAAGGAAATTATATATCAGCGTATTGAAAAAAATCGTCATATATATACTAATGATTCTCTTCGCCGTCTATCTTCATCAGAGTTTTCTTGTGCAATAATACCGCACTACGTACTATGTACTTGTTGCGACTTTTCGTTCACTATTATTATCTGTCCATTGGACGTTTAAAATATTGAATGTCTCTTTCACATCAAGTACGTTTAAAGTCTATTCAAGTTTATCGCAATACTTGTACCATATAATCGAAGCAATTATCTCAAGATGACTATAGTTCTTTCAAACATCTTTTATAGACCTTATTGTAAGGAAATTTTCAATGGTCCTTAAACGCAAGATAAAAATTTAACATCTGGCTCTGCAGAAACTTTTAGTTACCCTTCGTATACGGGATATGTCAACATAAAGTAAGCCTCGTAAGAGCTTAATATGCATGCTTAATAATAAACACATCCATACAACGCGAAAACGTTTTCAACAGTTAAGATAAACAGGTTTTGAAAGAAGGAGGGAAAGAAGGAAGGAAGAGATTGAATCAACAAAAATGTTATCAATCACTCATCTAAAAAATGTGATTGTAATTATAACAATTTTATGATTAAGCAGATTAAATACCAGTTACTATTAGGGAAGCAGTAGCTAACAAATACTATTGTCATAGAATCATGGCCAAAATAAATCGCTCGATGAATTTTTGTATTCCTAATACACGTTGTACCAACAGCTTGTAGCCAAAAATAATTTATGGTTATGAAATTTGATAGCCTAGATGCTTAAAAATTGTTTTTGCAGCGTGTGGATCTTTTTGTAACTGCTTTCCAACAATGAAGTAACATAACGGCAACCATAATATAGATCACTGATGAAGTTAGCATTTAATCGCAAAATACAAATTCTTAACACAACTAAAAATGCTCAATCACGCTACCATATTGGTGGTCCTCTTATAACAATTTCGAAATATAGTTTGAAATAACTTCGAAATTGATATGATTTCATTTAGCACATTATCAACATTTCAGTTAAATGATCGCTAAAAAGACTTTAATTCTTGTGGGGAAAAAATAAAACCCCCAAATAATCAATACGTCAAATCAATAAAAAATTTCATAACATAAAATCACCGCCCAACAATCTAATATTGGTTTATCTTCCGCCCTTCGGCCTTAAGTCCGAAATTCATAACTTCAAATACCTCTTTTAAACTTCGCCAAACAAAATATAAGCTGAATTACAATAAGTAAAAAAACAATAATCTTCATTCCAAGTTATAATTGCACTCAACTAATTGTGCAATACAACCTTGAGTGTCTTGGTATTTAGACACTGTGTATATTTACATACGCGTTTAGTAAAAGTGGTTTTAAAGACAAAGAATGCAACATGATAAACTAACTGTACAAAAGTATAAGGTATTTATATCACAGAAAAATAGAGGCTGTGTGTAAAATACTCATAAAATTTTTAATTTTTCTCACAGAAATGCTGTTGAGATAGAAAATTGAAAGACTCAGGCATTAAGTTGGGAAAAAACCCTTAAGATTAGTCAAGAAAGAAAATGTCTTAGGCCCTTTTTTAAGGATTTTGGCCATGAGGGAATTAGAGGAACAAAACTTGCCCTTTAAGGATGAGGAAGCAGTCGAAGAGTTCTAAAAAAGACAAAAGAGTGTTTTGAACAAACAGTAGCTCTGGTTGCACAGACTTTAAATCGTCTAACCTATCAAAGGCGGTTTAAAATCTTGTCTACATCAATTGATGGTCATGCAAAGGTCAATAACCTACTGAAGACCAATGCAGATACTTTCTTTGAATGATGTTGATAATCTTTTATTTGGGGAAAAATTAGGACTGAACTGATTTGAGGACATTTTTCAAAAGTCATGCCGGTCAAAAAAGAAGTCGACAGAACTTTTCATCGGACTTAACCCTATTCAGCCTAGGCTTTTTAGGGGCTTCTCAGGCCTAGGGGGGTGGGGGAGGGCCTCCGTAACTTTTCTAATGTTTCTCATTTTCAAATGAAACTTAACACACTGATGCAGCATGGTTTAAAAAACATTTTCGCAAAGTTTCATAAAAATTGAGTCACATGATAACGAGGTACGTAATAATGACGTCATAATAGCAAAACATCACTAAAATCACCTTCTGGAGAGTTTTGTGCTATTTTGAAGAGAAGACTCATATTCAGCATGTCTAACGTTGAATTTCCTATCGTTTGATATACAAAATGGTATTATTCAATAATTGTTCAAAAAAAAATTTCTAACATTTTTGACACCACTTGCCAATCTTTTGATCATGCCGCCAAAGTTATTAAAAAAAGTTCCCGAGGGGGGGGGGGCACAAATTCCCCCCCCCCCTAGGTTAACCCTACCTGTACTGGGTTATTTTGACGTCGGCAGTACTGGGGGGGGGGGGCCGGCTAGTAGGCCCGCGGTTAATATCTCTGGATAGCATAATGATATAAACTTGAAGCTTAGTATGAAGTTAGTCCTCAGTAAGAGTAGTAACAAAAGCATACTCAAAAAGTAATGGTTGCTATGGTTACTTGATGACGTCATTATATAAAAAAGTACATAGAAAATACATATACTTGCTTAAATCACTATATCTTTTAAAATAAAAGAGGTTTTCAAATCTGTTTTCATATTTAGAAAGCTAAAAAATAATTATGACGTCATTTACAAAATTGATGACGTTTGCAGATTTCTTTTAACGATATACGACTATTATCAAAGTTTCATGTCAATATCTTATGTCTATCAAAAGTTATGATCTGTTTAAGATTTTCCTGAATTTACAGTAAAATAGGTTACAGTTCTCACCTTGGGTTCAATAATTGAGCATAATTAAACCGATAATTAAGGT
>JAUBWS010101965.1:10172-24073 GCA_032270445.1 Darlingtonia californica | reverse complement strand
ATTTTTAAAAAGAGGAGAAAAAGCTCTTTCGAATGATACAAAAATCGCATAAATATGAAAACCATATAAAGAAAATTGTATGTTTAAAAAGTCGAACCTCTTTTTTTTGGACACACGGTAGTGCTTTTATAACTGTAATTATTGCACGTTATAGATTTTTTTAATGAGAAAAGCGCTTTCCAGATTTTATATCTGAACATTAACGGGGGTTGTAAAAATGAATTATGTGATAAAGTTTGAGGCTCCTGAAAATATAACCAAACTTACCTTTGGAAATTATAAATTATCATTTCACACAATAGATGAAAACTGTGAATAAGTGAGTTACGGTAAGTTACGATGAGTTACTGTGTGTCACGGCATGTCGATAAGTTATCAGAACATTTGCGGACCAAAAGTAGCCAAGTAAAAAACTTAATATAAATCTTAAAAGAAAGACAATACTATCTATCATTGTCCAACCTGTTCTTTGATGAAATATTTTACCCACCATAAGAATTAAGCCAAAACTGGTTTGTGACGTCACTCTTGATGACGTCATAAATATCGAAATTTTAATAACTACCTATTTAATTACATTTATAACATGAAGTTTTCCCCAAACATGTGTTTTACAAAGAGAAACAGTTTATACAAAAAAATGACGTTTTTATTATTGATGACGTCAGTATTTGTTTTTTAATATTCGTTTTTTATGGAAAAAATTGCTAACGTCATCAGTTTTAAAGCAATTTTTGTGAAAATTAAATCTCTTTATTAAAAAAACTTTTGGGAAATTTCATGTTCTAGATGTAATTAAGTAGCAGTTATTAACGTTTTGATACATATGACGTCATCAAGAATCACGTCACGATAACGAGTTTTTTGCTTATTTGTCACAATAGGAATAATTTTTCATCAGGGCTCAAGTTGGACAAGTATCGCCAAAATATTAGTATTATCAAAACAATTCTAAATGGATTGGGTCGTCAATTTTTGTCGTAAATATATCATTTGGCTCAAAAGAAGCGCATCAGTGATACAAAAACGAATATGTCCAGACATATATTTCATCACATACCCACCATAAATTATTAAAAATAAAAATGAAAATGACATCATTTTGATGACGTCACAAAAATTGAAATTTGAATATCTGTAGAGTGGAAAATGCTAAAACAAAAAGTTTAATCTTGTGGTGCGCACCATTTCTTTCAAAATGCCCAAAGTCATCAGAGAATTTAGCAATTCTTAAACTTTCAAATTGAATTTATGGACACACCGTAATTCACCTGCGGAATCAGTCAACTGGAGGTCAACTTGAACAGATGTTTTTGAATAGACTACAGGGTGTCCGGAAATTAAGTATACTCAGTAATTCATTCTCTTAATTGAAATATTTTGATGTACATTAGAAAATAATTATGTTATTCGCATTAAATTTCAAATGCAAAAATCATAGTGTAGTGAGCGGAGATGATTATCTATTATAATTCACGCAAATGATTTCTATTCATTTCTTTTATTACATACTTTACAGGATATCCAGAAAAAAAACGGAACACAACTTTTAAAAGGCTGCAAGTTATTAAGTTATTATTAATTTTTTGCAGTTTCTTTACCGTTAGAAAGATAATTTCCTAAACTTTCAAAAATACATATTTTTCTTTATGAAATATATTTCTTCAAGAAATATTCAGGTTTTTTTTTCTTTTCTTGTTACGGTCATTAATGAGCTAAAAAATCTTTTGTTTACGTCGAGCTGTCTTATTTTCTGGTGCTGTGTTAAGTATATCACAAAAATGTTTATAAAAACACAAATGTTTTATTCATCGTGTGAACTGTACCCAAAATCAATTTTTTCTTTAAAAACAACATTATTTCCACTATTTCGCGGAAACCTTTCAAAGCAAGCTAAAATGGCAAGTTTTCTTTTTTGGTAAAATTTCTTGTTTAGAATTTTCTTGAATGATTCTTATAACAACAAAGTCATGCATATGTAAATTTAGCGTTCCGTTTGCAGTTGCAATTTAATTATTTTTTGTTTTAACCGGGTCATTAATCTCCATTCAACTTTCTGTTAATTGATCGTTATAGATTTAATTGAAAGACTTCATGCTCAGACTTCTAATATTGGTACAAATATTTTCTATAAAAAGTTAAGAATGATATATTTGAAAAGAGCATAAAACTGTCTTCTTTCCGGTATACAAATCGCATCTTTTAACTATCAATTTTAAAAGATATAGTTGCTTAAAGAATAGTTCCGTTTTTTTCAGGACACACTGTTTATGAAATTTAATGATGCAAAAAAAGGTAATTGTTTTGTAAACGATCTTCAAAATAGTTCAACCAGAGACTGAATTACCGGTATACTTTTTTTCTGGACACCCTGTATACCTAAACTACCGACTACTTGAGAAACAGAAATGTGTTGTTCGCATTTTTTTACTATAGTGTATTTGTTTGACTGAACTTTGGCGAAAGGCAAAATGTAAACAGACTTTATGGTGGCAAGTTTACTTTGCAACTGAATTCATTTAAGCTGTCGGTTTCTTGCATTGTGTTGAAAGTGCCCTTCGAAGCAGAATTAGCAGAATTTCGTTGATTTTAGTAACTATTCATGACATTTGTAATCTTGGTCAATATAACAATAATAAACTGTCTATTACTGCAATCCTGGTCATTTTTGGGTAGTTTAAAACAAATGTTGAAAGTTCTAATATTTTTACAGTCTTGCCATCTCAACCCTGTTTTGGATAAGAGGGAAGATAATAACATTTTCTTAAATAAAAATAGTAATGTGACTAGAGATGTGAAATTTTCAGACTTTGCCAGTGAAAAAACTAGTGCATTAGATATTTCTAGGAAATAAGATAAAATCCACTTGATTAACAAAGGTATTTGATCAATACGAGTCTCCTACGTGTAAAAATTCAATAATTGGCATAACTAGCATCAATTTTCTTTTTCTGTGAAACTTTCACAACTAGTTATCGCAAATTAAGTGTATACTTCTTTAAAAAAAATATACTTATGTAAGAAAAATTTATGATGACCACAAAATTTCAAAATCGCGCGTCAAAGTATATTAAATCTTTTTTTGTCTTTTTCAGCGCGCTGTACTGCTGCAATAAATGCTTTTCATGCTAATCTATGCTTATTGGTGGATAGAATTTTCTGAGTTTTCTAGAAATTCAAACAGATTCAAGGTACATTTTTTCAATTTCGAGATATCCTTGTGAAGTTTGACACTGAAAAACCCGCTGTTATATTTTTTTTGCTGACATCAGAAGATTTCCATTGCAACAAGTGTCATTATTTTGACATTTTTTTGCACGTTTCAATAATTGCTAACTTCGTACAAATTTTCAATCTTAACATCATATTATCAAAATCATATTCATAGATAATGGAAACATAAGACGGCTTGAGATTAAAAACGCTCCCATCACTCCCGTTATCTCTGAGAAGCCTCAAACAGTTCATTTTGAATAAAGTTAAGAAACTTACCGATTCAAGCCAAAATTTGACAACGGGTGCATTAAAAAAAGCAAAGAATCTATAACAGATTCCATAGTTACACGCTTTTTCTTCATTGTCGCTTTTTTCTTTTTCTCTAGTTAAAGCAAATTAAAAAAAATTATGTAGGAAAAATCAGTACATACCTCAATACATTTGTCAAATACTTTTATTCCCTGAATACAAAGCAAGTTTTAAACATTTGACCATTTACACTGAAACTTCATGATAAAATAATAAAACTAGGTCGGTTGGCGAACATACTGGCACTACCTCTTCATCACTTTTTACAATTAGTGGAAACTTAAAAAGGATATGTCTTGAACAATGGCTTAACATTTGATGGATTAACATCCTTTTAAAACAGTCCACGTTTGCCATTTAATAACTGTTGTTTTATTATTTCAACTATGCTCATTGGCTAAGACGTTCTCACGTGATAGAATCCATTCCTCGGCGAACTTACGGAATGTCCAAATTCGATATGACGCGAGTGGGGCATTTATACGTTTTATAACTCAAATAAAATAAAGTCGAATCAATAATAAGTTGGCTAAATTTAGATTTAAAAGTAAAGAGGCTGTCACAAATTTTGGTTCACTCAATGCAAAAAACTAGGCTTTCGTACACTACTATACCTGGGCTTTTGGAGGTTGGTATACTCCGGAGAGAGGGCTTTTTGCCCGCGGCCAACACTCTAGATTGACTTATGCTAGGGACTAGAAATTTGGTATAAAGATATCCAAAAATAGAAGCATTAAAAAATCATGGTAACTTTACATACTGGACGACGTCATCGCTATTTTTTGGGAGTAAAAGAAATTTTAAATTCTGTTTGGAATCAAGAGAAAACTCCGGATAAATGATCAGCCTTTCATGAAAAGCAAGAGGCACCCTAGGGTTACAATGGTTTCTAAAATTTTGTTGTTGTTTCGTTTCGGTATTGCTCAACATCAGTATCTATGTGCAGTGCTACAAATGTTATAGTTGAATACTGTGACCAAGTGATTTTTGCTCATTCACTCACTCACTCATTCATGGCAAATCATTCTTAAGAAAAAATGGAACGAGCAGTAACCAGCAGGAAGGAACACTAACCACCAAGTAACCAGCAGTAAAGTGCAATAATTGATGAGATTATTCAATATCTTAAACTTATAGGCCTATAAACCTACTAGGCTCGAGGCTCTATATCAGGATAAATTTCACCTAAATCAAAATATTTTTGAAATTGAAACTTTTTGGCTTCAATATAACCACATTTGGATTATTTTCTCAAATTTTCAGCTTTTTTAGCTGCATCATCATGCTCAATTAAACCGAAGGTGAAAAATGTAAGCAAAAATAGCGTTAATTGACAAAAACTTTTTTATGATTTTATAACTTTTGATAGACATAAAGTTATACCATGGAACTTTTGAAGTCATCTTTCTATGATAAAAAAATGCTAACGTCATCAATTTTGCTTGTGTCGTCATATTTTCAAAATGGTGCGCCAAAAGCGATGTTTAGATATTTTAACGCGCTGCATCTAGTCAGGACTAGATTATTTTGAAATCTGAAAACTTATTTATAAATCTATTAATCAACACAAAGGATGAACATAGAATTCGAGAATTGACAATAAAACTGTGACCCCTAGCCGTACCGAACACAAAAAAGCCCAGCCCAGGTAGGGTTAAAGCACTTTAATCAGTCTTTAACATTGATTTTTGTTGGTTTAAGATATTGAATTTCCTCGTTAATTATTGCATTTTAAGAATTTAATCTCCTTACTGCTGGTTACTTTGTGTTCACTTGGTGGTTACTGCTAGTCAATAATGGTTACTGCTAGTTACTTGGTTGTTACTGATGGTTACTATTGGTCATTGCTGGTTACTGCTGGTTACTGCTTGTTCCATCTTTTCGTAAAAACTATGACACACAGCGTTACAATTAACGTGTGATTATCCTTCCATGAAATGAGCTTTACATAAATTTTATTTTAAGCAGTCTCATTCAGCTTTCCATGTCGGTTTTTCTCCACTGCCAGTTAAGCATTTTTCGTTATGGGCTAATATAAAATTCTATTCTTCAGACACTTTCAATACATTTATAAATTTTTCATTTTGACCGGTCATAAATCAAATTCACTGGTAGATTTTTGGCACCCAGGCAAAACGTCAAATCTGAAATCACATAATTGCTTGTAATTTTATCCCTCCCAGATGAAATGTTTTTTTATAACTTTTGAACTAGTTAAGAAAACTCAACGAAATTTTGCATATGTTAACAAAAATTAGTTGGAAATATTGTGGCAAAATATTTAGTAGCTATCAGAACCACCTACACTATTTTTTTACCTCCAAATAGCTACACCATGGGAAGTGTATTGTCAAATAACTTTGTAACGAGAACTGCAATGTTTTCATATTTTTTCAGTCAACTTACATATAAATCTACAACAATTTGACAAATTTCCGAAAGATTTGACATGAAGCAATACTATGACGTCATTGACGTCATTTTATTGAAATTTGGCTTAAAAGCGCAAATTTTGCCAGGTTCAACGAGTTCTGAAATATCATTTTGCTTTTATGTCGTAATCATAGCTTTAAAATGAGGGGTCAAACATGTTTTTAGAAAATGGAATTTTTCACAAATTTGAAAACTTCATAACTTTTGAACCAATAATGATATTGACTTCAAATTTTGAACAGTTACTAACTAAGTCAATACCAAAAGAGTGATGCAAAAAAAATTAAATATTTTAAGTTGTCATTTTTCCGCGCTCTTTAGACAAATTTATGAACATTTTGGCGTTTCATTTGAATGTAGAAATAAACTCCATTGTCTTATTAATTCTACTAGAATTTCTAAACAAAAAACAGAACAATAAAATCTTTTCTACAAAAAAAGTAATTAAAAATCAAAAACACACCTTGTTTTTTTTTAATATTCTAAAAATTCACAAGAAACTCTATGTCTGTGCCAATTTCCATAAAAATTGGATAAGATTTGCGGATTTTAGGCAGAGGCACCCCCCAACCTTTTAACCTACATGAAAAAGCCTAACCGGAATAGTGTTACGGATTAGGCTAACATTAAAAGACATTGAAAAAATGAGAAAAAAATTACATTTTTGATGAAAACTGATTCTTCCTTAATCGGGACCTTTTCCAAATCCAAAAGATTTTTATTATGCAATCCTACTTTAAACTTTGAAATAGGTTCTTTGCCAATTTTCAACTCATTTGAAGCTTTCTTTCCAGTTTTATAGCCAATTTCTTTGATTTCGTATTGTGCAGTATATGACAAAGACCATAAATTAACTGGTCATTATGACTAGTCAATTTCAAAAATTTTATATAACGTATTGAAAATGTTTTATGAGTAGAATCTTTGGAAAAGTCAAAACATATTAGCCAAGAAGAAACAGCGGTTAATCAGCAGCAGAGAAAACCCGGTAATGCGGGCAATATGTCCTTCCTCTCCATCACGTGGGTTAAAAAAGGAATTATATGCATAAAAAAATTAATTTTCTTGTCATTCAATTGTTTCATTTATCTCAATATGACGGATATGAAAGTGGCTGCACTGAATAAACAATTAATTTTAACCCACTAAAATTAATTTTTCTTATACATTTGTTTTATTCTTTTTAATGTTACATTAAATGGTAAGGAAAAGGCCGCAAATAACCAAAATTTCAAGTCAGAAGCTTTTTTTATCACAAATTAGAGAAGTTAGAGGGTGAAATGTCTCCAAAAAGTATGCTTAAAGTTTTTTAACTGAAATTCAAAGCCTTAGGATATTCTTTTTTTGTAATATACAAATAACAATAATTCATAAATTGTTGATTTCACCAAAGAAATGTTTCTTTGACTTTACATATTAGATACTTTTAATGAATTAATTGATTTTCACAAGAGGTTTTTGATTAAACTATAATAATTTTTGAGTCATTAGAAAAAATTTTAGGTACGGATAAAAAGCCTCCCCCACCCCTTGCACTCACTCCTGAGTTAATTGATATTCACAGATGAAATTCATAAAAGTTATAATTAGGAAGAAAATTTCTCGGTTAACATGATGATGATAACTTACTTGCTTTTGTTCATTGGTTCTTCAAATTTTAAGCAAAAGAGTGGTAAAAATAGTGGAAGAAAGAATATGACACTCGCCAAAGTCTAAAAAGACAATGATTGAAAATTACAAAGAGATTCCAATCACATAATTAAGCCATAATTAATATTTCATTTCATTCAGTCTAGGCTTTTCAGGGCAGCTCAGGCCTAAGCGCCCCCATAACATTTCTAATATGTTCCTCATTTTTTAATGAAACTTAGCACACTGGTGCAACTTGGTTCAAGAAACATTTGTGCAAGGTATCGTGTAAATTGAGTTACGTGATCACGAGTTACGTAACAATGACGTCATAATTGCGAAACATCATTAAAATCACCGTCTGGACAAATTTGTATTATTTGAAGGATGATACTCACATTCAGCATGTCAAATTAACATATATTTGCTCTACGTTCAATTCCTATCGATTGATATACAATATAGTAGTAACATTTAAAACTTTTTCAAAAATAAAATTTAGACATTTTGGACACCACTTGCCAATTTTTTGATGATACTGCCATATTGATACAGTTGACTCTCGCTAATTCAAATCCCAAGGGGGGGAAACTTTTTCTTCGTATTATAGAGAGATTCGAATAGTAGAAAGTCTCTCTTGTTCGAGTTTTCAGGGTTGAAGGGTGAAAATTCGAATTAAAGTGAAAATTCGGAATTTGAAAAATCATAAAGGTGAAAAATAAAAGAAAATGATCGATCTTTCTTTGATTCGTTTTTTATTTTCCTAAGTTTCAAAATCTAGTACACACTATTTGTTGATCAAGTGTTCAATTTTTGATTGTTTATAGTTTACACTCCGAAAATTCGAATTATAGAAATGATTTTGCCGAAGGGACCTGAAAATTTGTTCGAATTATAGAGGTTTTCAAATTATTGAGATTCGAATAGTAGAAAGTAAATTATAAGAGTTTCTTAAGGAAAATTGACGGTGACTTTGAATTCGTTCGAATTATAGAAAGATTCGAATAGTAGAGATTCGAATTAGAGAGAGTCAACTGTATAATATTGCAAATGAATTTTCCAAAAAGTCATAAAATTTCAGCGCTAAAAGATTAGACTGTAAAAAGTTATTAAAACAAATTTCCGAGAGGAGGCCGATTCGGTCCCTCATATGCCGAATAGGTTAATCGAAGTTCCCCCTTAGCAATACGTAAATAAATAAAATTTAACAGTACCTTTAAATTGAAATAGTTTGTCGAACTAATCTTTCCTCTCCATTCGCTATCAAGAACATTTTTGCAACGTGGGTTACTCATAAAACGTTTAAATCCGGAAAGAGCCGCAAGCTTTATCAGTGACTTATTACCCCAACTTGGGATTTCAATTTTGATCAGCTCTACGGAAGATTCTTTGTTGGTATCAGAGCAGTTTCCCAAGAACTCAACAGCTTTTGTTTCAAAGAATCTAAAAGTATTTTATTTAATTAATTGAAGAAAGCAAAATGTGGTGCATTTTTCAGGGGGAAGGAAGGGGGCTTTCCCGCGGTCATTTTAAAGGGTAAAAATCTGTAAAGCAAAAAAATTTACGAACTTGCAAGAATTAACAAAAACTTATTACACATATTTTTTTAAAAAGTTTAAGTAATTATCTAAATTACGTCATCAAAAATGCATAATCATGTAACAGAAGGTGTTAACTTACAACCTTATCCAATAAAAAATGATCAGAATTTCAATACTCATAACTTTTGAGAGGATAATGATTTTGATGACATCATCATTTCAAAATGGCGGCAGAGCAGAAAAGTTTTGACGCCTCGTAGTGCCCCGGGACTTGTTTAGAAAATCTGATGAAAATTTGTGAAAGATTTTTTCTTTTCTTCAGAATATCAACACATTTGTGCAAAAACCACTGTTTATTTTCTGCCAAACTTCCATTTTATGGAGCATATCTCGCAAATCGAATGAGGATATCTTTTTCTAAATCCTCGCTGAGTTTACAGAATTATGCATGTAGTTAGTTAAGTTCAAAAGGTATCGGTGAGATGCATGATACCAGTCCAACGCATCGGTACAGAAAATTGGTTTTTCTCGCAGTATGTTGGTCTGTTACGGTTAGTGCGTTTCTATGATCAACTTAGTCCTAGTTTTTCATTCCAGGAATGATATTAGACGGAGAGCTATGATAGTAGTATGAAATTCTTAATTAAACATTTTCTGTGTACAAAAAAAACAACATTAGAAAGATCATGAAATTTCCCTTCTTTCAATATGTTAACCGCATCCAAAACATTCTTTTTCAAAAATTGAAATTTAATAAGTTGTTAGCCAAAAGTATTTCACAATACTACTTACCTATCAAAAGTAATCACATCTGGTAACGTTGTTGACAGTTGGAATGTTTCAAATGAACAACACCGATTATTAACCGATCAAATCACAGTAGTGCTCTCCGCCGGCAGGCTCACTCTTGTATCTTAAACTCAAGTGTGGATAAGAAAGATACCTAGTCTACTACAGTTCGTAGAGTCTGGTACAGGCTAGCGGGCCCCATTATGTTGATAACAATTAACGAAAACAAAGAGGGAGAAAACAGTTTTGTTTTGTAACATATCTTTCGCTCTACTAAAAAATATAGATACAAATAGAGAGATACAAATGTGACATTTAAAGCTTTGCCATGAGAGTACAGTTTGGAAAATAGAAGTTTATTGAAACGCGGCGCTAAACTTAGTTATTAATTAACGAAATAACTTAATACCTCGAGTTGTTTTCTAATTCTTCAAAGACGTATTCAGCAAACACTTTGCTTTTATGGCAGTATTTATCAGCAATATGTTTATACATTCTTCCGACAACCAGTGCTTTGGCTATGGGGTTTTCTCCACGAAGCCATAGTGCTTCTGCAATTTTTTGCTTGTTACACAAGACAGCCCAAAGAAGCAAATCTTTGAACGGATCGTTCTACAAGAAAATATAGTTTTCAATTGTGGAAATATGCTGATTATTGAATTGATAACTTTAACAATATATATTACAGTGAAGAAAGGGAAAGGGAGGGGGGGAGGGGGGGGGAGGTGCTGCTTTGCGCGAGTCAGAAAATTTCATGATAGCTCAAAATTGATTAAGTTATCATATTGACATTTTGAAATGATTAACTACACAACTATGTACAGTGTGAATAGGAAACTTTGACCTTATAAAGCTCATTTTCGTAATCATTGTCTTCCGTTCAAGTTATTACAAAAATCCTTTTGTATTTGGCTCAGTTTTACATGTACATACAGAATGTCCAAAAAAGAAATTAGAAAAATGCCAGTAGCAACTTTAAAGAAAATTTTCTATTATTCTTTTATTTTAATTTTTAGTGCTTTTGATGAACTTTCATGAAAATTTGTAGAATATGCTACTTTTTTTGAGACACCTTTTCAGTAATAAAAAAGAATCGTTGACGGCTGGTAAAAACAATTCCCCAGCCAATGATTTTTGTGGTACCTTTTAAAAAATAAAACGGACCTGTAAAAAGAAAAAAAGAAATAAATTGTGCAAAACCAATACAGTGTGAAACTTAAAATTTGGTATGGAGGTAGCCCTGGATAAGACACAGTTATTTCTCTTGAGTGAATTGAGATTTTCCAATTCTATTTTAATTTTCTAAAAATAAAAAGAAAGAACTATCGTAAATATTCACCAGATATTAAGTTAAGTCCCAACGCAATCAAGGGCGCCAAAACTGCCACATATTGGCCCTGCCACCACTTAGATGATGACATCATTTTTTATGTATTCATTACGTTTCTGTTTATGAATTAAACAACCTGTGAAAGTTTCAAGTTAATATTATTTTTCTATCAAATGTATTTATTAGTTGAAGTTCTGACCATTTTGTATTAGGAAAGGTTGTAAATTGACACCTTGTGTTACATAATTGCGCATAATTAATGACTTAATTGAGATAATTACTTCAAAGTTTCAGAAAACGTGTCCAATAAGTTGTTGTTGATTGTTACAAAGTCTTAAATTTATTAGTCATGGTAGTGCTTCAGGACTTAAATCTTTTTCAAATCTAATGACCTAATGACATGACATGACTAGAGTATGAAAGATCTTTTTTTTGAAGTTCCAGAAATCAAACCAGAATTGAAAAATCTTTTTCAGAAGATATAGCTAAGGAACCTTTTTTCAAAAATCGACAATTGTGATGACGTCATCAGGTAACCATCGCATTTTTTAGTTGTATGATTGAGAGATACCTCCATATCAAAAATCAAGTTTCTAGCATAAGCCAATCTGGAGTTTATGGCCGCGGGAAAAAAGCCCCCGCCCCCCAAGAGGATTAATGAAACCATAATTTTGACGAAAATTTTTTTTTTATGGTATGACACATTGACTTCAAATTTTGTGAAAAAGGCCGAAAAATGCCAAAAATTTCTGCCCGATTAAAGTATATGATAAAAACACTTGTGTAAAAGATGCACACTTAATTTACTTACCCTTGGATATGTTTTTCGGGCAATTTCTTGAATCAATTATTGTGTTTTTTAACTAGTTTCCCAGTTGTGGTAATTTTAAAAACAAAATACTTGAGTCGAAAGATTATTTTTTTCGGGCAGTTTCTCGTGACGGTAAAATTTTTCATTTTAACTAGCGCTCAGTTGTATTAAATTTTCTGCCCAAAAGCAAGGAAAAACTCTACCCCTAAAACTAAAATTTTGAGCGAAACTGGAGTTGTTTTTTTTTTTGGGGGGGGGGGAGTTTATCTCTAAAACTGTATTGTGAAAGTAAAAAAACGTGCATTCCAGTAGATAGAAATTTAAAAATCCTACCAAATAATATCAAAACTATTTAACAATTTTTTTTAAGTTTGAAACTTGGGCCCGCTTTTTTAACATCAACAAACGAAATTTGCCGAAATCAACATTTTTTAATGACATCACGAATTCAAAATGGCACTCATAATAAGAAATAGATATCTTTAAACATTTTGGCGCACTGTATCAGGACTAATTTTTCTAATGACTTACTTACTTTTGGCTGTTCAAATATCAAAACAGAACCGAAATATCTCTTTTAGATCAACATATACAACTTTTCAAAGGTATATATGGATTTTTCTGTTTTGTCGTTTAGTGATGACGTCATCGAACAACAATAGTAGCCATTTTTATTTCAATTCAATATTCTTGCTTCCGTTATAAAGTGGTACTTCTCTTATAAATTTGGTGACTGCAGCATGCTTAGTTGTCAAGTTAACTAATGGGGGGGGGGGCGGACAATATGGCCCCCATAGTTTTTCAAGCCCCGACGAAGCCTGTGTTCGCTAGACGCTATGACGGGATGAGGCTAAATATAAGTAGACGCGGAAGCGTCCAGAAATTGTCTGTTTCATCTTCTGTTACTTTTTATTTTTAGATTTATCAGCACCTTTCAAGTAATTGTTTGAATAAAATTATAATACAATTCTCAATAGCGCATGAAAAATCGTACGTAAGATTGACAAAGAAATTGTCAGGATTTACAGAAAAGGTATCAAGCCGAATAATCTTTGACGGAGAATTTGTATGAACCCTAAAATGTTGCATGTTGTTTAGATTCATTGATAAAATTATGCCCAATAAGATAAAATGACGGTGAAATTTTTATGCTCTGTAGCGTGTGAGGACTTGGTTTAAAAAATATTGATGAATTACTAACAAAAGCGTTTTTTCTTGACTTTCAGTAAATCAAAACAAAATTCTTTTTAAGAAGAGGCATATGATTCTTCTAATTTTGAGGTTTATGAGGACATAATTTCGTAACCATTGGAACTATTGTTTTTTAGTATTCTTTTTTAATCAGTTTATTGAGAAATTACTGCATACCAAATTTCAAGTTCTTTAGCATAATTATTCTGGGGTTAGGGCCGTGCGCAAAGAAGACTCCTCCCGGGGGCTGCACCTACTCAAAAAGTCCGGGTATAATAGCTTAAAAGACTTACATAAAGTTTCAAAACATCATCGCTTTCGTCTTTACTAGAGTCTTCATTTTTCTTTTTTGAGTTTTCATTCTATAAGTTAAACGGTAGAATTAAAGAACATAGCAGTTCTTATGCAAAACACCTTCAACGTCGATAGCGACTGTGAGAGTTAACCGTTGTTACCAGAACTCAACTTTATACACCTAACCTCTACGTTTATAACCTTATATGAAAAAATTAAATTTACCAAAGGTCTGTATGTTTGTATCAAAATCGCTAAACATTATTTTTTTTGCTTTGGCGCGTTGGTTCAATAATTAAGCATAACTTTGCAGATTAGATTTGATTAGATTACATTTTTTGGTTTAGATGAAATTCAT
>JAUBWS010101964.1:0-40271 GCA_032270445.1 Darlingtonia californica | reverse complement strand
ATTACTTAATTTTCCAAAGTTTTAAAGTAATACTAAGTCGTTCACTGCTACCGTTTCAAGCTGCACAGCTTCTTGTTGAGTTTTAAGATAAGCATATTTGAGGCTGAGCTCAAAATTTCATATGCTTATTAAAAAAACATGCGAGGCTAAGAAAATTCTTGAAATTTAGTTCCCGCGAAGTTTAATTCCAATAAATTTCGATCTGTTATTTAATCAACGTCTGTTGCTTTTCAGAAAATAATAATCAAGAGGAACGTGTATAAGATTTCACATATTAAAATTCGCAGTTAAAATTCGTGAAAAACCCATGTGGAGGAGTGTTTTATATTTCATCGAGACACAGGACTGCGTGCTGTTTAAGAAGAACAAAACTTCTCCATATATGATTTATATTAAATTTGCCCACCGGGCAGTCAACATTAAATAAAACTATTGTGCAAAAAACTCTAAGAATATAAAATCATAAAATAAGCTATCTAAAGCAGAAAATCTAACCATATACAGTGACTACTAAGAAAATTTGTTATTACCCCAGTAATTTATTTTCGATATATCAAAATTTTGTATTTTAGAAGATTGAACTAAAAATTTTAGTGAAAACTCAAAACAAGCAAAAATCGAAGTTTTACTGACAATTTCAAGCAAAACATCTACTATAGTTTTCGAGTCATTGAACTTTGAAGGATCTATTTTTGGCTGCCGAAGCAACTTGACCTAGAAAAAGGATTAAAAACACACAAATTCTAGAATTATTTAATTGTCTATTTCAATTATACCTATCAGCTATATAGCTACCTTATCAGTGTCGGACAAATTTACTTATTCGAATTAAAAAAAACATGATTTTGAAGAAAATGTTTTAACCAATAAAGAAAATTTCGTCACCGCTGGAAAATGTTGTCACTTTTGTCAGACTTTTTGTGGTTCGATAAGGTATACCCAAAACCTACGATTCACAAGAATTTTTACTTAGGTATTCTCCATTGCCTGAAAGTATCCCAAAACACTAAACTTAAAACTGTGTGCGGACCTAACCGAAAGTTTATAGAAACCGAGTGCACCTTCCGTTTTGAATATCCTACGGAACACGTCAAAAACATTGTCGTAGAGTAAACTTCCTCCTTGTTTTCTTTACAGTCTGGTGGATACAACATGAAAAGGGGTCATGGCCGTAACGACAAATACACTCGCTGTCATGCTCGAAGCGATTACCACGGGCAAACTACCCTTCTTGAAAAAATCACTGTCATTGAAAAATTCTTTGGCTTTAGAGAATGCCGATAATTGTGCTGCCGAACCGAGAGTTACACGGAGCATTGCAGCAGAGGCACCACGCCATAACCCGGACATGCCATGTTTCCGGTAAATCGATAAAAACGTTCTGCTTATACCGTCGATTTCGTGTTGTGTTCCGACTGCGATTGAAGTATTTGCTTTTGCTTGTAGTTGGGTCTTTATCTATGAATATAAAAATTGATATATAATGTCAAATGAAATTCGGAAGAATTGGCTAATACATATTAGCACAATAAATAAACTATCACTCGAGAATCATAACCTAAACCCTTAGAGCCCGAAAGACGCACGTATGCGACAAAATTTGACCAAAATACCGCTATGTCTTTTGAAGCCCATAACTTCTGAAGCATTCAGAATTGACCAAGAGACCCAGAAACTTTTTCAAAGAACATAAAAGAGCTTTCTTTTGATACCAAACTTATTTAGTTTATCTCAATCCGCTGTCCAGAGTTTAAAGTCGAAAGTTTGAAAAGTATTAAAAAATCCTTGGAATTTTTTCACTTTTTCAAAAAACACAATGGAGCCAAATGATTTAAGATAAATGTCCAAGGGGTATTAATAATCTTTCAAATCAAATCTCTTAAGTCGGCGAAATTAAACCCCAAGAAAAAATTACAACCACCACCAGTCTTGAATTTTTCCATAACTCATCTCTCCCAAGGGTTAAAGATAAATGTCCAAGGAGTACTGAGGACCTTGTAAATTCAAGCTCTTACGTCGGCGAAGAAACGTGTTTTTGGGCGATTCATGTCTCATTCTAAATTACTTTTACGGGTTTTTGCACAAAGTAAAATTTGACGGCTAAGTAAAATTAATCACCAAGGAAAAATTACAACCACCACCAGTCTGCAATTTTTTCGATGACCCATCTCTTCGTTTACAATTTAATCTACAGTTTTCACGTCCCGGTAATATGTGCGACCCTGACTTTTTTATCGATTTTGGTAGGTAATCAAATCGTTAAAGTTCAAAATAGCAAAAATCTAACAAACAAACGGTGTTTCGGAAAGGTGTGCTGGAAGAAAAACGGGAATTCAAAAACAATTAGTATACAGAAAAATATATTTAAACCAGTATTAGAAAAAATGTTTTTTGTTGCTTTACATATTAAGAAGAAAATCCATAGCGTCGTTTAAATTGCCGGCATCGAACATCTCATCGTCGTTTTCCCTTTGGCCATCATCGTTAAAAACGCTTTTGCTGGTAGGACCAAATATATCAGCTGCCGTAATTTTTGGCTCGTTGCTATTGTTACCAGCATTTTTGATGTGGGGCATTGGGAAACGTGGTGCACTGAATTTGACAAGGCGTGTTACATCGTGTGTTTTCTTCTCGGGATTCGGGTTATCTAATATTGACACTTTCGGCGCTTGCCATTTCTCTTTTGGTAGTTTCAGCGCAGCGACAAATTCTTCGGCATCTTCCAATGAAGTGGTGTCTTCGTTAAAATACTGACCATCTACAATGTTGTTGAACTGTACAGACTTTTTCGTACTGAGGTTTCTCGAATTTCTTGACGAAGCCGGCTTCACCGTGATTGCGAAGGACTCTTGTTTTGTATTAACATCTTTGTTATTAATATTTTCTTCTGACTTAAAAAGTTCATTTGAAATTCCCTTGTTCTTGGTTCTTCTACAGAGAAGAAAGCGGACACCTGCTTTCATATCTCCAGACTACTCCAGTTACTGTATCATCAACTGATGGTAACTCTTTTCCAGCTGCTTCTATCTTCTCATCTTCTATTTTGTTCAAGAGCCCTGAATGAGGAGACAATCTCTTATTGATATCAATTTCATCAGACTTGAATTCTGAAGCTTTCACGGTATTCGATCCACGCAAAGGTGGCAGTTTCTTTCTTCCGAAAATATTCGGTTTTGTCTTCATTTCAGTTATTGAGATTTCCGTTAACGTGTTCTTCATAACACATTTTTCTGAAGATGTTGGATTTAGCTTGACCTCACTTGACGCAATCGCCTGTTTATATATCAGGCTAGTTGATGGTTTTTCGGTATCACTTTTAACATTTGATTCCAACATTTTTGTGTAATTGATTTTGAATCTCGAGTCTTCCATTCTGTCCATTCCTTTTTCAGACTCGATTGATTTTAACTTCAGGTTGCTTGCAATAGATTCGGTTTCCCTTGCTATCTTGTTCGGTGTTGCAGCTGTTTCCTTATCGAAAAATGCCACTTCTTTTACAGGACATTGTACGTCCACTCCTTTACCCGGTTCAACTTTACCTTTCTGCTCCGGGCATACAATCTCGAGTTTAGAAACAATTACAGGCGGATTCTTTTCGTTGAAACGTTCACTAAAACCGGACGATTTTTCAGCACTCTCCTTCTTAGTAATGTTTCTGTTCATTAATCCATTCAAGGTAGATGACTCAATAATCAATTTCTTCAAAGATTCCAAATAACCTCTTGATCTTTTCCTATCAAAAAGATAATACCAATCTTTAAACATCCGTGGATGAGTCATTTCTTTCGAAGCGAGAATGACTCCCTTCCCCTAAATTAGTCTGTCTATGATTTTGAAGACTTGGTAAATCTGAACTTCCTATCCAAAATGGATTAAGATAAATGTAGACATTATTAAATCACTCACTCACAAATGGATTGAAAAGAAATTCTAAAACAAGTTTGTCACAGTCACTGAGTCAACTTTAAGTAACTGAATAAGAGAACGAGGCGACTGCAGCAATCTCAAAAAACGTCTGTTGAGAAAAGTAATTTTATTGGAACGACAAGAAGGAAGTTGCGATAGAACAACATTCCACCACAAATGTTATTTGTCAAATTTGCTGGCTTAGATTTTCAAATAACTTACTTAAATGTAAACTTGACACTAAGTTCTTCCATTGCTTTTATACAGAAAATTCCGGATTCCCTGTAAACGAAAGTAAAATATCGATTGTTGAAATATTGGATAATAAGTAATGATACGTGGCCAAGTGGCTAAGGCGCTGAGCTTAGAAATCAGGGGTCCCGAGTTGGACGCCGGCACGAGGCTTTCGGTGGTGAAAATTACTTCACCATAATTTCCACAAAGTTCCCTGTAGGTGTTTCACAGGAAGGCAGGACCCTCAAGTTCAAAGCAGTTCAAAGAGAACTGAAGAGGCTATCCTATAATAATTACGGTAAAAATCTGTGATGTCAGGAATTTCACAAATCAAGCCTTTCCCGAAACCTTGTAGATTTAAAAGTTCTGGATCCTACTTTGACAGCGGTTTTCGGAAGTCGCTAAATCAAAGTACCTTATAGGTATAAATGTTTGCGAGTATGGACGATTGCGACATACATAATAGCGAAGAGGAGGTTAGAAATTATTGATCTGCGACATTGGTCAATCTAATTCGAGTGTAAATCTTTACTGATTTCGTACAAAAAAATCGAAAATTGTGAAAAAGATGGACTTACGTTTCTCTAAAGCAAGGTTTTACTCTTTGAAATTCTTTTCCTTCCATATCAGCCTTCATCCTTTCGATGGTTTCATCTTTCAGCTCTAGCTTGCGTTGGAAATTTAGAACCTCAAGACGAAACCCGCACCATGCCTCATCAAACCACTCCTCGATCACATCCAAACGTTGACGTAATTCTTCGTTCTCGCTCAGCAAATCATCGCGTCTTTGAAAGAGTAGCAGGTTTTTGTATTTCGTCTTCAATTTGATATTATAAGCGTTCATGCTTTCATACATATCAACCATTCCTTTCATCTTCTTCTGAAGAGCCATATTGCTTTCTTCCCGTCTACCTAATTCTTCGTCCATGTCGCAAATGTATTCACGTTGTATTTCAACTTTCCTCTGCATTTTCTTTTCCCGCTCTTCAGTCTCCACCAATGAGATCTTGTTTTCTTCGTAGTCAGCCATTAGGATTTTGAGATCATCAGCGCATTTGTTTTTCTGTTGGACCCACGTCCATTTCTCTTCCATCACTTTCTTGACTTTTTCTTCGCATTCGGACAATTTCATTTTCAAAGTCACAACTTCTGTAGACTCTGGCTCAGGTTTCGATTGACCAACATTTTTCAGTTTCTTTAACTCACGCTTCAACCCCTTTTGCTTCTGTTTTTCTTTCTTTAATGCACATGCGTGATCTTGCTTACTCTTTTCCAATGCCTCTTCCAACAAACTGCTGCGCTTGTAAAGACATTTAACAATTTTATTTTTCTCCTTCAACTGTTGCTCCAACCTATGGTTTTCCTCCGTATTATCGTTTTTCAATTGTTCAATGATCTCAGCTCAATTGTCAAGTTCTTTCTTCAACATCTGTATCTTTCTCTCCTCTTTCTGCTTAGCCGCTTCTGACGCCTCGGTCAATCGTTTTACTTCCAGATGAGATTCCTCTAGCTTTTCTTCGGCCTTTCTTTCCTCGCACAGCTTTTCATTCAAACCGAAGATTTCTTCTTCGTATTCTTTCAGTTTCATTTGAAGATCTTCTTGTCCTTTGAGCTTTTCTTTCAGTGCATGTATCTCTTTCTCGTACTCTTTGCATTGATCATTCACCTTAACTTCGTGCTGTCTCCATACATTCACAGCAACCTCAAATTCTTCTTGAACTTTGGTCAAAGCTCCCACAGGGGGAGAATCAACATCCATGTTTCTTCTTTGAAAGTCTAAGAACTCTTCTTCGTGGATAAATTAAGCGTTCAACGTTTGAATATGCGTAGTCAAAAACACGTCTACTCTATTCAAAAGCTAGTTTAAAAAAGCGCATTTTGCTTCCGTGAAATTATATTTGACGTCACCTTTCCAAGTTCGACTGTGACGTCACTTTTCCAAGTTCGACCATGCGACGTCGCGACGACAGATTTCAAAAAATAAAAAAATGAAACACCAAAAAAATCAAAGACCCCAACTCAAATGAAAATCTAGACTGTGCTACAATCCAGGTAAACACAACGAACCGAACAGGTAGGCTGTAAAAGTAAATGTTAACCGCACAATGGAATGGAAAAACTGTCGCTGTTCTCTTCTGTGCGAAACTCCCACGTACTGCTCGTAATTCTTGACTTAAAAGTTCCTTTCATGAAAAAGCATGACGAATAAGCTCATACGGCAATAATCAGGATAAGACGGTAATTGTACAAGGAATATTTCCCGGTTAGACGGATAAGAGATTTTGTGATAATACACAAGTTTCGTGATTACTTTCGAGAAACAGAAGACTTACCATATACGTCGGACTGGACGCAATTGCTCCTATACAACCAGATACAGCACCAGCAATAACACATTTCCCATATATTAGTTTACCATCAGCATCTTTTGTAAATCCTGAATTGTGGAATTGTTGATAAGTACCTGAAAGGGAAATTTGATCTTTTAAAAACGCCTTTCTCTGATTTCAGCTATTTTTTGAAATCGTATATAAAACTGTCAAAAAATTCCTTTCTTTGAGTAGTTGGGATCCAAGTTCAAAATTCGGCATTTTACCTAATCCAAGAAGTGGGCAGACTAAGTAGAACTTTCTGAAATCCTAAGCATCTCCCCTAAAATCTTTCGTTAGCAGACCTTTTTGCGTGGTAGAACATAAAAAGACAATAAAAACGGGGGTTACTTGTGAAATTCGGACCATTTTATGCTTAATAAAAGTAAAGAGGCAGTTGCAGCAATGCTATTTTGAGGAATTTTCTACTGATGGTAGCACTTTGAAATCGAAGTAAATTAATCTATTAGTGCGAATCAAACGTATCTAGTAAAATAATGTTGACCTTATTTGACAAAAAAATGTTGGACAAAAGTGACGAAATTTTCAGGTGAAATTTGGTCCACCCAAAATTTTTCATTTCTTTAAAACTATAATTCGTGTGATTAATCCAAAAGGTTTATTTAAAAATTTGGAATTTCGTCCGACAAATATTCATTCCGACGAAAATCTTTTCGTCACTTTTTTGACCGATAAGGTATTGCGAATTCGATAGAAATCTAGCCTACAATCTTACAATCTAAAACCTATGTCATACTCGTTTCTTACCTAGCCTGAGTCTGTTCATGATGAATTGATACGCAATACCAGGCGCCAAACCTTTCTGTAAAGCTAACAGACCATCCACTTTACCAATTGTGTAAAATGCATGAAATACATTTCGATAAAGTCTCTTGTATGTCCCTAAAGCCTAGACGAATTAAAAAGAGCAAGTAGTGTCAAGATTTCATTCTCCTGTTTAGCCTGGACTACATTCAAATTCTTTACATTCTTTTCTAAATATTCAGAAAAAACGAGCATGAGGAATAAAGCTATCAGTTTGGATTTAATTATTCAAGTGATTGTAAATGTAATATAGGGCTTGAGTCGACAATGCTTTAAGATTCTGCTTGCAACTCGGCTTCTCTTTCTTGTGGGAGAGTTCCTGGTTATAGTCTTCGAGACAAGGAAAAATATTTTTGCTGAAATCTAGATTGAATAAATATACGTCGAGATCCGAGATCTCGAACATGTCTAATTTCTCGAACTTTTTTTCCGGTTCATTGGGAATTCGAGATAGCGGGACTGGACTGTATTGACAATCTACCATAATCCATTCCCACCTAAAGTTCTTTATAAAATGAATACGATGGTTATCGCAATTCAACAATTTTGGAAATTTTCTACTTTTACGGTGAGAGTCAGATCAACCTGATGCACAACTAAAAGATCACCTGTAATTCACCTTGCAACTGCATCCTTGTTTTAACAACTTCCAATGGATTGCTGAAGAAACATGCTGCCGAAGCACCGAGTCCATCAGTCAAACACTCGTCCCAAACCTCCATTACAACTTCGTCTATATTTTCTAGATTCAAAAGAATTAAATATTTACGAGGAACAAATAGTCTCGAACTTAATGGGGAAATCTGAAAAAAATGATTAGGAATTCTCCCCAAATATTGTTGGCCAACTTTTGGATCTAGATTTCGAAAAGTTTTGTTTGAAGCTATTCCCAGTAGGTAAATTTGTGAAAAAAACCGATATGAAGAAATCTTTTCTTTTCAAAAGGCACGCAGGCTGGGTGCCGTTTAAAAAGAAAAACACTCCTCCACATAGCTTTTTCGAGATCAACCTGTTTGAAATCCTCGACTCTTCTCATTATGAAATAGCTCACAGAGAAAAATTGGTGGCTCTCAAATTACCAACCCTTTTAGGGATTTGAAGCGTTCATAAGGTCCCCTATATTCAAAGAAATTCTGACTGACCCGAAAGAGAACAGCAATAAAGCATGCTGTGGCTACTATTGTCTATTTATAGTGATGTCAACTTAGCTTGAACATTCAATTCAATACATCGACCTAAAATTCTATGCACCATAGAAGCACAATAATTTTTAGGGTTTATTCTTAAATTGAAAAGAAGATTAAAATTGAAATATTTGATTGAAATACACGCTTTTTTTATAAGAAAACTTTTTTTAAGCAAAGGCTCAATTTTCTTAGCCAATCACTGAAAGTGAGGCTGAAATTTTCTTAAAATTTACATATTTTGAGGCTGAGATTTTCTTATTCTTTTTCTTGAAATAAGATTTCTGCAAAAATTTAGGCCAAGAGTGTAGATTCAAAACGTTTCTTGACAATATCTTTTGTAAAGCACAAAATTCCCATTAACAGCGTGCTCAATGCCCCCCCCCCCCCCTCTCAAAATTTCAGGCTGGAGATTTTCTTAAAATTTTGGCATAATTCAGGGTCATTTTCTTATAAAAAAAAGTGTGTAGTTTTTCAAGCCTTGATTATAAAAAGGGAATGTCCGAAAATTCTTACCCCACTAATGAGTTTTAACATCGCAGTGGTTTTTAAAAAAATACTCTGCCCCGTGGCACAAACAACAAAATGAATAGAAAGATAGAATGCAAAAAGCGTTATCGATTTCAAAAATTAGATGCGAAATTTCTGACCTTCGAAGATAGTCGGAAACCTAGTTTGAAACTGTTTCTTATCGACTCTGGACGGAGAGTACGGAGGAGAGCACACGTGTTATTGACGCAAGTGGGTGCGTAATGAGAAATGGGAGGATATAAAAAGGATAAGGAAGTCTGAAAATGTTCTGAGGCATTAACAGTAGCGTGTTCTAAACTTCAAGTTATTATTTGTGTTTGTTTTCCTTTTTACATCAAGCATTAAATGAGGTCGACTTCGAGTATCCAGCACAACAATCACATATCAACTAAAGACTCGACTTTGAAAAGGATTTCATACGGTCTTAACCCTCGAAGCTTAGTGGCTATGCATTGGGTCGAGCAATAAAGGGTTTTTTGAAGCACATCTGGCTGGCCACGTTGGCGTATAAAATCATTGAAGATACCTAGAAATCAACAATAGAATTGGAATTTATAGTGAGAAACTACATAGTGAAATTATGGAAATTTACTTATTTTTTCTCACGCACTACTGATTACTGTCACAAGACCAATTACTCCCAAGAAATATATTGTTGTTATATTTTCATTCCCTCGATAAGGAGGAGTTGATAAGAATAAAATTGTTCATGATATGATTTAGTCAACTGGAAAATCAATTTGCCCAAGACCTTTTTGAACAGACAATACAATCTGTTACTTAGCTTCCTAAAAGTGTGTAAATTTTCTGAACATAAACTGCAAAGTACAGGTTGATTGATTCAAACCAATTAAGTATTTCAATGAGTACTATCCCAAATAAGCAATTATAAAAAAAGTGTTACGAAAAAAAAACTTACGAGCCAAAGTCCATCAAATAGACCCAGTTAACGCACCTGATTTTCTGTCTTAGGTCTTCTTACGTTTTAACTTGCTCTTTCAGCAAGTCTGTATGTTAGAGATTTCCTAACGCCTTTCCTACATTGCTGTCTCCAATAACAAGCGGCGATCTTCAAAAGAAAGGACTTCGTTCGCGCGGTTAACGAGTTGATCTCGCAATTGTTTGATTTCTTGTTTGAGAAGGTTTTCTTAAACCATCAGATCTTCTTTTTTACTTTTGATGATGCGTTATTCTCTCTCTGAAGAATTGTGCAAGGTTAATTCGCCTGAAAAAAAATCAATCAAGAAATCAAAATTAAATGATGAAAAGATGCCTTATCTTTGTCCATTAAAAAAATTCACTTGTCGAATAAATGACACTTAATAAACTTTAACTTTTTTTCGAATTCTTGTATACCTCCCGAGTGTAAAGATAATTACTTTCTTAAACGGTCCGTATTTCCCCTTGAGTTACAGAACCCTTATAAATGACTCTCCATAACTCGAACCTCTTTTTAACTTGAACAAATTCCCTAACATTGTTCGAATTATTATGAGAGTCTACTGTATACCTTGTTCAATCGCTGAAACAAATACACCCCCGTTTCTTTGCTCCAATGAGACTTCAATATTGAGTTTAATGAAAGTCTTCCTAAAAAAGTAAGGATTCAACTCAATTGTTTTATAGCCAAATATTCAATGTGCCGGCGTTTTAGGGTTTTCCAAAATTTTCAATGGCGTCACGGAAAATTAAACATTTTTCAGTGGGGTAATTGATTTGTCAGTGGGGCAAAAAAATTTGGCCTTTTTTTGAGGCATTTTTTCAATGGGGGTGGTCGGTGGCGGGGCGGATCCCAAGAGTTCAGAGAGATGGCAGTTTGTTTTTAGAGGCTAATCTATGGTGCCTTTTCTTTAAACCTAATAATGCTACTGCTTAGATTTCTTACTAAGACGAGCGCAAACTTTTCAACAAACTCATTATCTTTGTATCCACGATCGCGAAGTAATGATGTCATTTCCAGCCAATATTAATCCAAGATATTGGCCTTATAACTACTCTTGTAGAACTAGAGACCAGTCTACTACTTTTGTTTACAGTTACATAATAGCTTAAGCGAATAGAGATCATTGACACGAATTCAAACGACGAAGTAGTTAGTATCTATGGAGACTTTGGAAGCTCATATATCAAAGAACACTCCACTGTTTTGGATTAATAAACGTACCTATTTTGTTGGTTAAGCTTTTCTTTTCTTCAGTTCCTTTTCTTAAATCACGATTGGCACGACGTAAATCATCTCCAAGTTTCTTTAACAGTGATATCAGCATAGTGTGTTTATTTTTATGTCCCTCTAAAACGGATGTCAATTGCTGCAAAAAAAAAAAAATTTAAAAAGTTGAATTTATCGTCAGTAATGAGAGGTACTCCGTAATTGAGGGTCTTTATCGATCTCCCTTTACCCTAAACCTTAAGGATTGTCGAAGACGCTTAAACGTCACTTTCTAAAAGATTCTCAATATGCATTTTCGTATATCTTGTTGATTTGAAATTGTAATTGTTTGCTCCAACTAGCGCTAGGATGATGTTCCGTATCCAAAAGGGAGAAATTTTGCATTAAAACCCTTACAATCGCTACTTTTTCCTCGGAAAATGTATGATTTCTCACATTAATTCTAACCATTTCCAACGTGCTAACCGCAGTGGGCTCAACTTCAGTAATATCTAAATATTTAAGTCTCAATCGTAGTTGTACAGGTTTTTAGATAAAAAGGGTTTCAGTTCAGGGCTGAATGAATTCCTGGACCCAAAACTTGCAAAAACAGTTTTGGGTCAATTTATTGCAATATAAAATTTTCAAAACATAAAACCATGCACCAACCCCCCCCCCCCCCACCCCACCTGCAGGTATTCATCAAAGCTACAAGTATGCCAAATTTCAACTAAATCCAATGATTGTTAGGTCGTCCGGGCTTTTGGGCCAACTTTTGACTCAAAAGGGTCCCTAGGGCCCAAAATTAAAAATTTTCAAATAAAAACGTTCAGGTATATACTCATCCAAGCTACAAGTGTGAACATTTTTAGCTTCTTTAGCTTGTCCCAAAGTTTCGGGCCGTTTTGGGCCTAAAAAGGGTCCACAGGGCCCAAAAATGAGAATTTTCAAAAAATGAAAGGAAACCCCAGGTATTCATCCAAGCTACAAGTTTTCCAAATTTCAAAAGAATCTGGCTATTTTTGGCTTCTCGTCTGCCCCAAAGTTTCGGGCCACTTTTGGCCTAAAAAGGATCCCCGAGCCCAAAAATGAGAATTTAAAAAAAATGAAAGGAAACCCCAGGTATTCAACCAAGCCCCAAAGTTTTGAGACACACAGATATACAAATAAACAGACACACACATTGTCAGATTGTAGCTCAAATGAAATTGAGATAAATCCTTTCCTTATTTGGAAAAAAAGTGAGCTCCCATTAGATGTTTTGAAAATCCTGCAACTGTTCTTCGTGTTCTTAACTCTTACCAGTTGGAACCACAGAAGAAATATCTTGATATCTCGTTAAAATGGTAAGATTAGCAGGTTTCAATCGTAAACGATGTTCTTGAAATTATATCCATGTCACCACCCAGTCGATGATTTCGGAATATCATTTAAACTTTAAAGTCTTCTAACATTGTGTTCTTATGCAAAAAAAAACAAGCATAAAGGTGAAAATCACGTAATTAAAATGATTCTTTTAAAATCGAGTTTGATTACTACATGAAAGTTATTTAGTTTTTAGTAAGAACATGACAGTATGACAAATAACCTTTTGAGAGGATGTCTTTCCTGTTTTGCTCATTTTTCTTGTTCCATTTCATACCATTTACATGTTCAGGTAGGTGGTAGCCTAATTAACAGCCAGGCTGAAGGTGAAGGGCGGGGTACGAGACGCAAAAATTGTTTAAAACAAAGAAAATTACAAGTACAATTGCATTTATTTCATGACCTCGTTAGAAGCATAGTAATTGTTATTTTCCATGGTTCACCATTGAGAGAAATGGCTATCCAATACAGGATGGTGTAGAACAAAACTATGATATTCCGTAATGTTTTTCCACTCAAACGTCACTTTTCGCCACTAAAATTGTAAGTTAAACTGAAGTCATTCTATTGTTGAGTGGAAAAAGGTTAAAGTCACGTGATGAATATCATGGATTAGAAAATGATGTCTGAAAACCTTTTCTGTTTCTTGACAACTTTGGGGAACGAACATAGATTTATATATTTCCGCTAAATGTGAAGCTTCTATCCTTTCCAAGCAAAAAACGTTAAAACCTATTCATTTTTGCTGTAAAATCTGCCGATGTATGAAACCTAAAATGTTATTGTTCGAAAAATGGATTCGAGAAATTGAAGGAAATTCTTTAAAGCAGCTAGCTTCACTTTTTTACCACAAAGCTTCCGATCTAGAGAAATTATCGATGGGAACGAAAAAGTGATAACAAATCGATAATGAATAAAATCAGGAAAATATTTTGACTTGATTGACCGGTTGTTTAGTTGGTTTTAAATAACTCCAATTTGTTTTTCATTATTTAGGACACTTAAATCTCAAAACATGGATGAAAGATATTCCTGAAAATACGAAACTTGGAAAGTTGGCAATACCCGGTACTCATAATTTGGGATCCTTCCGTATACCAACGAACCTGGCAGAAACTCAAGACTGGAGTCCCAATCAACAATTGTACAATGGTATACAATTCCTCGATGTTCGAATCACCAATAACCATCGATTCGATGATTTTGAAATAAGGCATGGGATTTAAAGATTGGGAAGCTTCAAAAAATTGATCATAAAACCTGTGAAGAATTTCTTGAATTTGTATCCATCTGAAACAATCATCATGTCAATTAAAGGCGACTTGTATGACCCTTTCGATGTCACAAGATTAGAGAGAAAGTTTATCTTGAACAGCCAGTATAGATTTTACCAATCTTCAGTGAAACCAACGACATTGTTAAGCAAAAATTGTACTCTTCAGGAGATATTCTGGAGGTCTAAATATCGGTAATGGCAGGACAACAAACATGACGATTCAAGATGATTACAATCTAGACTCAGGATGCAAAAACATTATAATTTTAGGTATTCATGTCAAGCAAATTTGCTTTCCTATCTTTGGCAAAGATTAGCTAAAGAAAGCTCAAAAAGTGTTCATCTTTCTAAACGACGCATTCAGAAACACTCAACCTTAACTGTTTCTTCATTAATTTCGCAAGTGCTAATTGGAACAGATTTTATATAAACACCAACTCAAAATTTTCGAATAAAGCAGTATTAAACTTTTTCTGCAGAAAAAAGATTCGTTGGTACAATGATCTCCATGGACTACCCGAATCGTCAACAAGGGCTCATTGCAGCTATCATCTCCAACGACTTCAAAAGAAACAGAGTCATTCATTATTATAGGACAGATAAAAATCCGCGGAAAAGATGAGCATGTAGTGATAATTAGCCTTGTTTTTCAGACTCCCCGGCAGACACGATTTTTCATCAACCGAGGCTGTCAACAAGCTAAGTGCGATAATAAACTTTATTTGTGGAAGGTCTTTAGAAAATTGTCTCTTGCCAGTTATTTTAGAAAGAACCTCACTACCATTTTTTACGTAAAAATTATGTAATGTAATGTAATCGATAGTTTTACGTCATCAATTGATAATTGGAGGCGATTAATTACAAGCTTTTGGCGATTTTTGCCCACCCGCGTTAATTAGAAGCAGTGTTAAATAATCGATAGTTTTACGTCATAAGAGGCTAAAGATGACGAAGAAGATGATCCTTTTGCTTAATCTTTTTATCGAAATATATTTTCACTTAATCTAAACCAGTGCTTATTTTGTTTAAAAATTTCCGATCCACGTTATATTTGTGGCAAATAAAATGTGCAAAATTTTCGATCCACGTTAATAATTGGAGGCGATTAATTACATTAATTTGCACTACAAAACACCAGCTTTGTGTGAAGCTATTAAGTTTACTGTCACATGTAAGCCAACGTTCGCAAACATCGCAGAATTACCCGAAGATTATAAAACTTTTGTGTTGCAGAACAGCGCGCGGACACAATTTTTGATTTCAAAGACGAACCAATATGATAGATTTTTTATTTTTTTTATTTTTTATACTTTAGTATTTTTTTATATTACCGGTATATTATAAAGTTGCACGGAGGCATTCCCGGCACGCATGTAGTGTTATTTATCCTCGTGCGCTCCTCACGAGCTACAATTTATGCAGTTGGTTAAAAATAGAAAAATAATAAATAAATGGAAAAATTAGACAATGTTGCTCAAAACTTCAGAAGTGCATGGAGATGTAGAAAGAGAGTTGACTGAAAATTCTTCATTGTTCCATATTTTACGTGATCCCCTGAGGCACATGACAACGGACTTCATCAGTGAATGGGACAGCTTTCACCGAACCCACTGTGATAGTTTTTGAATATGCTCTTTTCATTGTTCTGCGAGGAGCTCGCACTGGCGTTTGTAGAAACGATCACATTCTCTACCCATGCCCCCTGTCGCGCTGAACAGCAATGGAGTGAATGTTTCATGTTCAATTTGTTGCACCCTCTCGTTGTATGCTCTTTTCTTCTCTTTTTCGTTGATCTCGTTCGCTTTGAAATGTTGAACTCCCGTACCTTCCAGCTAATGGGTTGAATACCCTTACGTCTAAAAATGCTTTCTGGTCGGTTATCCAAACACTTCTTGCGGAGATGTCGAGTCTTGCTTTACTTGATTTGTTTGCTGTTGCTTCCTTCAATTTTTCACCCGTAATCGGTATCAGTTGTGGCTCTACTCTCACATTTAGACATACTTCTTTGAGGAGTATTGCAGTTACATCACGAATCATGTTGTGACGTAGGGTTACGAAACCCCTTTTCTTGAAAGATAACGCAGTCAATTGATATCTTATCTGCATCAGATCCCAAAAAGTTTGTTTATCAAACTGAAAACCTTCCTCTTTTATTGGCAATGTAGTGAGCCAAAGTGAAGCACCTTTTTCACTGATAATCTCCAGTAGCTTCTTCCGTTTTTCAGTAGATTCAGCGTAAATTTTGACAAAGATGTCCTTGTTCTTCGACGAATTTCGTTTTTTCATTTTTGCCTTTGCCGCACTCAGCTTCTTTTCATCGATGTCGTACTGTTGTTTTTTAGCAATGATTGCGTCCTGGAACATCATGGTGACATTCGTTGAGTTTTCGTATTTGACAAATACGTTAGATTTCCGTTAGAGCGTAACAGTTATACTGTCACATGTAAGCCAATGTTCGCAAACATCGCAGAATTACGTTACTGTGCAATAGTTATCTATCACATGTATGCCAATGTTTTCATAGGTTTTTCCACCAGAGGACAAATCCGATATCTCCGATTTCCTGATATTTTATCGTGAGAGAGTAGAACCGGTTGAAAAAGAATGGAAGATACGCAGGGACGCCAGAAACGAAAGACCAGTCTATCTTCGACCAGCAATTACCGTATGTTTGCTTGAACATTCGCAACCACTAACATTGCCACCCAGAGATTTTCTTATTTCAATATTTTGAACGTTCGCAACTGCGAACGTTGCGAACCCTTGGATCCGCCCCTGCTTTTTGGAATTTTTAGGTTTTAATAAATTCAATGCGTTACCTGCAGATTTCCACGAAATAGCTTGTTCCAATAATGTCTTCCAAAAAAAGGGTAAATCAATTAACCCAAAAAAGCATATATTGTTATATGTTGTAAAGAGTAAAGACCTAACTAAAGATTTTCACGTCACATTTTTAATTTTATGCGACTTATTATAAGCAAAGATTAAGACAAGACGTTTATTGTGGCGACAATTAATGACAAATAAAGATAAACTTGTTTTTCTTGTTTTTGAACTTATACTTTTAGTGTATTCCCTTATTTTTTTTAACTCTATTTTATCACCTCTACGGGTATAATTATATACATTTAAAAATAAGAACTAAGTATCATCAAATATATGTTAATAAATATAAAATGTAAAATATAGATATCTATATATAAATATATTCTAGTGAGTTATTTCAATCCGGTTTTCAAGGAATGTTCTTAATCTAGTGCGGTTTTCGGCTGAGTGCCAATTATTGATTAAGTCTAGCACGAGTGAAGTATCCTCGTCAGGCGGATTTTTTACGTGTGCATTAGGGCGCTTTCTCGTAAGCGTAGCTTTAACTATGTCAATTTGTGATCTTTGGACAATCTCGTTTATTGACGAGTAGAGTCTTTCTTTTTGTGGTAAGGTGAGGAGGTACAGTGTGTAGCTAGATGTTGACGGATTTTGGAGCAATTGTCGTAGCACGATGGTGGCTTCGTCGCTGAGGACTTTCGTAATGTCCTTCAGGTTGAGCACGCTGTGCAGTTTTTTGCGTGTTTGGACACACCGAACATTCTTTTAAGAAATGCGCGTCCGTGTCTGTTCAACTTTAGTTCGTCACTCTTTGTCATTTTTGTGATGGTAAGACCGTATGTTAGCTTCGGTATGACAATGGTGGAGAAGATGTTTGCAATGGTGCGTGGGTTTTGGTGACCAATGCCTGCACTAACCAGGGACGCAGTTGTGGCCCATGCTTCGGATATCCGCGATTGAAGATGGCTTCGCAGGTTGAGTCTGTTTTGTTGGCTTGTTGACCACTTGAAACCGAGATGAGTTAGTGATTTATGTGGGTATGCTTTAGCTCCATTTAGTTTTAGTTTTAGGGTGGTGTCTTTTAGCATAGTTTTGCCTGATATAACGAATTGCGTTTTACTGTCGTTGATTTGATTACATGGTTTTTGCAGTATTTTCCACATTCATCTGGTAGCGATTGTAAGTTGTGTAGGCTGGCACTGATAATAATGATGTCATTAGCGAAGGCTAAGATGGAAACGTTCGACCCGTTTTTAATATGCTTGATGAGGTCTTCAGTATAAATATTGTATAAAGATATTGTATATGTTGTATGTGTTTTGCCTATCCTTTTGTTTCATATCATTTTATACGATTTTATGTTATATTAATTGCTTTTTAATTGCTCCGCCGCTTTTTCTCTATGTTTTTGCATTGCGTTTTGGATTCACTATGGTTTTTTTATATCAGCGCTATGAGGAGGCTGAGAGTTTTTGTTGTGACAGTATACGCACAGAACATTGAGAATAAATATTACGTTAGCATTTAGCTTTACATTTTGGATTATTTCATTGTGGCTAGGCGGTGGATGCAATATGTTTCAGTAAGTTTTATTTTATTTTGTTAATTAGTTTTATTTAGTGAAATTGGTGTATATTCCCTCTTTTTGAGAATTTTCATTCATGTGTTTTAGCCTCAGTACCAGTTATTTTGTTCTATTTTGTGTCTCCCTTGTTTTCTACATTAAGTTTATTCTTTCATTGCTGGAACCTTTTTGTTGCATTTTTCTGTCATTTTTTCCCTTTGCTCTGAGTCTTTTTTGTGTGTTAATGTTACCCTTCGTGCAGGCTAGAATTTTAGTTTATTTTGTTTTTGACAAGTTTATAAGAATATTTTGTTATCATCTTTTAGCCTTGAACGTAAGAAACGAAACCGCAGCAACAATTATATTTGAACAGAGAGTTTCTTACTCTTCAGCAAATATTGTTTCAGGTACTGCAACTGGACGTTGAACCTTCACGAAAATTGGTTTCATGTGTATTCTAGCAGCTTGTGTATCTAGCATACGTAAGCATTTTCTACCAAAAATACTACACTAGTTTTTTTTATAGAATTATTTACACTCTCAAAACGTAATGTAAATATCAGAAATTACACCTGGCAACATACACTCGACTTTCGCGTTGGTAGAACCGTCAAGTAATTACCATTTCATGAAATTATTTACGCTCTCGAAGCGTTATAAGAATAACAAAAATTCCACCTGGCAACTTTCGCGTTGGAATAAATCGCCATTTACGAAACTACACGTAGGACGTAAATGTTTTAACAGGATCAAGTTCCCCCCCCCGAATTTTTTTTTTCAAATAAACTGAAGAACAGGGGGTTCATTAATAAAAATGTTTCTCACTTTCCACCCCGGAACATTTGAAAGCATGAATAAGAAGAAACTAAAACACGGGGTACAAGAACGATTACCATAAGCACTGAATAAAAATCGATAAAGCCACTTTGACAATGACTATTTTATACTTAGCATTGGATTGAAAACGATAAAGTCACTTCGAAGAAAACAACAAGAGTCGATCTTCAAGTACATTTACCAATGATGCATTTTAATCGGTTGTCTTTTTCATTTCTCTTAGTGAATTTACTATTACTAAAAGGCTCAGGTAAGTGATATTGAACGGGCTTTTTTTTCCTGTTGCAATCTTCATAGGGTGTTCTTCTTCTTCTTCGTTGGCTCGATTTAGTTCTTTATTCTTTATTGAGACATATGTAATGTTAAAAGCAAACATATCATCCATCACTTCACATCGAATACTTTGACCCACAAAAGCAGACAAACTTGAAGAGCTTCTTGGAAGCTGTTCATATGGAGGCGGGCTGTCCCGGTTGACCGGTCTGGCTCGGTTAAGCGAGGTCTCGCTTTCCTTTATAAAAGTATTAAAAAAATAAAATGTGTTCATATGACAAGCGAGCCAGCCCGCCTTCCTGAGATCTCACTTGATTCAGGCAAGATCTCGGCTAGGCGATATAAATATTTCCCATATGAACACTCATGCTAACAATCCTGGACACAATGCTAACAATGGAATTTTAATAAACGCACGCGCAATGCAGTGTAATATCAAATATTTTCTTTGTTAGGATCAGTACACGTGATGTAAACAAAAATTCATCCCAGCTGAGCAAGATGAAAATTTACATATGAACACGGGATTAAATTTATCCGGCCTAACCGAGCCAGCCCAGTCAACCGGGGCAGCCCGCCTCCATATGAACAGCCCCTCAGGATAAAACACTTTATCACAGTGAATGCCCGCTAAGTGGGACACTTTTTTCTTGGTCCCTTGGGACGTTCATTTCCCTCTTTTGTTTCTGCATTTTAACTTTCAACCTTTATTTTAAGATGCTACAAACCTCAAAACATGGATGAAAAACATCCAGGACAATAAGAAGCTCGGAAAGCTAGCAATACCTGGTACCCATGATACAGGATCTTACCGCACACCGAGCGACATTGGGGAAACACAAGATTGGAGTCCTAATCAACAATTACATAATGGTATCAGATTCTTCGATGTTCGAATCTCCAATAACCACAGATCTGACGACTTTGAAATAAGACATGGAAAGTTGAAATTAGGAAGCTTTAAAAGTTTGATCATGGAACCTGTGAAGAATTTTTGAATTCATATCCTTCTGAAACGATCATCGTGTCAATCAAAAATGAAGAAGACCCTCTGGATATTGGTAGGCTTGAAAGAGATTTCATCAAGAATAGCGCGTACAAATTCTACCAGAATGCAGTCTCATCAACGACTTTGCTTGGTGCCGTTCGTGGGAAAATTGTGCTTGTCAGAAGATATTCTGGCGGTCTTAGCATAGGAACCAAATGGAAATACAACATGGCTATTCAGGATGATTACAATCTCGATGTTGAATGCACAAACATCAAAGTCCTTGGTATTCATATCAAGAGAGTATGTTCTTCAGCCATCGGGTTGCACTACCCGAAAAAGGCGCGAAAAGTTGTCAACTTTCTCGAAGAAGCAGCCAGAGAGATTGCTTATGACCAAGTCTTTGTTAATTTTGCCAGCGCGAATTGGAACGGATTGTACATTGGTAATACAGCGAAAGTCACAAACAAAGCAATACTAAAGTTCTTCAAAGATCATCCGAGAACAATAGTCGGAAGCATCATCCCGATGGATTATCCAAATCGTGTAAACGGCCTCATTGAAGCCATCATCAACAACAATTTCAACGGGAACCTACCGGAATATATCATTCGGGGATCAGAATACAACGGATACTGGGGAGATTGGGGAGTTCCAGCCTTCTGTCCACCTGGCCAATTTGTATTCGGGTACAGGTTGCGCAGCGAATCGAAACAAGGACGCGGCGACGATACAGCGTTAAACGATATCGAGTTACGTTGTGTTCTCAAAGGCAATATCGGTGGATACACAACCATCTACAGTAGTTACGGAACATGGGGAAGTTTTGGAGATCATCGGTATTGCTCTGGTTCTGATAATCCGGTCATTGGATATGATATGAAGATTGAGCCAAAACAAGGGAGCAGAGATGACACGGCTGCTAACGATGTGGATCTGTATTGTAAGAAAGGTAATAGGCAACATTTTCTCAGTTCGGACCACAGTTCGATTCCTTGAATTCGTTCATAAACTTTTGATTAGATTGTACCAAACCGCTTAAAGCGGACGGAATGTTTTTTAAACCAATATTTCTCGATGACGATGAGGAGTCTGGTACAGATTAATAATAGATACGGTGAATTCTAATGACTCTTTTTACTCACCGAATATTCTGAGAGTCTTGTTTCAGACACAAGGGTGGAAATTGTCTGCTACTTTAAGTGTAGAAACTTTCGCGGATTTTGTGGATTTAAGTCAAATCCGCGAAAGTTTGTCCCCCGAAAAATTCAGCAATCCACAATCCGCGAAAGTTTATGTCCGCGAAAAAAAATCCGATATTGGATATCTTAGTTGATTTTGTAAATCAATATCAGTTTGACTGACTTTACCCTATAATTTTAATCAAAATACATGTTTTTAACCGGAATTAAGCGATAAACTTCAAGCTTTTATATCAAATGAGGTCAAATAAGTAAGATTTTGAAGTTAAATATCCATGATCCGCAAAAGTTTATGTCTGCGAAAGTTTTTGTTTTCCCTCATCCGCAAAAGTTTATGTACGCGAAATAAAATAAGTCGCAGATATCCTTATCCGCCAAAGTTTTTGTTCGCAAAAGTTTCTACACTTGAAGTAATTGGATTGGCAAAGTCTTTTGTTTTTAATGTGTTTATGCTGTTAAGGTTTTTTACTACAGTACTACAGTATAGCGGACATCTTTGTAAAGCAGATAGTTAATGTAGGAACAAAAAAAAACCGATTTTAAGTCAAACTCTCACAAAAGAACTCTTTAAAAAACAGACATCTGTTTAAGATGGAAGGATTTATTTTCACCAATTGCGTCTGCTTTGTAAGACAAATTATAAAAATCATAGTTTTTTGTTGCGTATTATGTGTCTCATATTTCTTAAAAAAGTAAGAATAATTCAAGTCCATACTAATGTTTTTAATTCTTTCTAAATTTCCAGGTGGATATATTTCTGCACCAGTCAAAACATCCTGGGGAAACTGGACTCCGAAAAATCTTTGTCCAAGTGGACAAGCTGTTGTGGGAATAGTAACACGAGTGGAAGGAAAACAAGGCAGAGGAGATGATTCCGCATTGAATGGTATATGGATGTATTGCAAATCTTACTGAAATGATCAGTAACAGCAAAAAACAACGGGAACACATCCATTATTCAGTTAATTTTGGTAGCTATACGTTCGATGAGAATTGTAATCTTCTCTTTTTTTCTTTCATATCACGGGTAAAAGTTGAATACAGTTTTCCAGTCATGTTCCCGTTTTCTTTCCTGCTCACTAACATGACAAGTTGATACTGTTAAGGCTGGTCCTTAACAGTATTGGGATGACTTTAGTGTTTGTACTCAGAATGAAAAATGTATATTCAAAGAGAATTATAACAAGAAGTATAACTTTTATCATTTATTTAGCATGCTTTGTACGCAATTATGACTTGAATACGTATTATTAATCAAAATTAAAATTAATTATTTTTGGTGACGTCCATTGTGAAACATGTCAGTCCACATTGAATCTAAAATTCAAGTATGGCATTTTCATGGTCTTTCACTTGCAATGTCATTTCCACCCTACCACAGAAACAGGAATCAAATAATTTTGACCCATAGGCGTCTGGCAATCATTTTATATATTAAACTGTTGGTAGCGCTTCAGCTTGTTTGTTGGTATTGTGGCGTAGCAACCCACACGAGGCTGCCCCTAAACTTTATCCTGATTAGTTTTATAATCATTTTCACCTTTTTTGTTTTATACTGGGTGACCAAAAAAATGTCCGAATGTTTGATTTTGTACCATACCAAAAATCAAAAAAAAATTAATTTTTCAAAGTAATTTTTATGTTGGTGTAATAGAGGAAAGGCAAACTTAAATTTTGATGGGTCATTTATGAAAATTGAAACAATATTTATCAAACTATGCCATTTTTAAGTTAAAACATACGTCTTGAAATGTCCAAAAAACCGCCAAAAAGGGGTATCAATTAAAGCAACATCTTCGATGAATAATCTTAATTTTTCATTGTTTTAGGTCATTTTCTATGTCCAAATTTTATTGTAGTCAATTCAATTGTAGTCTGATGTTGTTTGATATGTTTGACACTGAATATGGTAGAAAAATTAATTTAAAACATCAAAAAAGGTCGAAAATCAAAGGATTTACTTTGCAATCAGCAATTCTATCCATTTTCCTTTTGATTGTAATGCTTGTCCCACGAAAAAAGACGGTCAACGAGTGACACGTTCGCATTAAATGTATCAAATTTTTATAATTGATTGTTTTAAAACACCAGTGAATGACTTTGTAAGGCGTTTCGAGCACTTTTTCCCATAAAATTCACCATAATACAATAATTTATCTTTTAAAGTTGTTTAAATTTGATAGGTAATTTTCTGCCTACTTTTTGATATTTTAAAAAGTGTGTTTTATGTTTGAAATGGCATCTCTTTAAATCATGCTTCAAAAGTTAAAAATGACCCACCAAAATCTAAGTTTCTCTGTCACCTGAATATAAAAGCTTTTATTCGTTTTAAATACTGCTACCCTGGCATAAAATCAAACGTTTGAACTTTTTTTTGGGTCACCCGGTAGACTCAATAAGTCAAAATTAAAAATAACTTTGATGCATATAAGAAAAAAATGAATACAACCAACAGAAAATGTCAAAACTTAGTTAGAACCACTAAAACACTTTCTTAACCTTCAAGTTCTTAATGCAGTAGAAAAAAGTAACCAAAACCCGGAAATTGAAGCTTCTTCGCCCCATCCAATTTTGGACAATTCTGCGGGGCACAGAGACAGGGGGAAAAGAAAGGGTCGTCGTCAATGTGATCCCACATATGGGTCCAAAATACCTCTATGTCTTCGGAAACCCATAACTTCTGAACAATTCAGGATTGACCAAGAGAACCTCAGCAACTCCTCCAAAGAACATAAAAAGAGCTTTCTTTTGGTATCAAACTTATTTAGTTTATCTCAATCCGCTGTCCAGAAATTCAAGTTGAAAGTTGAAAAGCACTAAAAAAATATTGGAAATTTTTCACTTTTTCAAAAAAAGCACTGCAGCCAAAGGGTTTAAGATAAATGTCCAAGGAGTACTAAGGACCTTTTAAATTCAATCTCTTACGACGGCGAAAAAACGTGATATTTCGATCTTTTTGGACGATTCATGTCTCAGTCTAAATTACTTTTACAGATTTTTGAACAAAGTAAAATTTGACGACTAAGAAAAATTCAGCCCCAAGAAAACATTACAACCACCACCAGTCTGGAATTTTTTCCATGACCCATCTCTCCCTTTACAATCTAATCTACCGCTTTCACGTCCCTGCAATTGTGAGACCCTGACTTTTTTATCGATTTTGGTAGGTCAAGTTCAAAGTACGTTCAATGGAATATGGTAGTGCGACAACATTAGGGAATTCATTTTCGAAGGTGAAAGATTTCGATGTTTTCAGAAGAAAAAAATAAAATAAAATGACATAATTTGCTAATTTGTTTCAAACTAAGTAATAAATTGTAGTACTAAGTATGTCTATCATTTGGCCTAGTATTGATAGCAGCTGTTAGCGAGGGAGTTTGTTTTCATTTCATGTTTTCAAGTATTTCAAAAGAGAAAAATATAATGACATGATTTGCTTTATTTCAAACTAAGAAGTAATTTAGAGGAATTAAGCATGTGTATCGTTTGACCTATCATTGGAAGCAGCCGTTAGTGAAGGAGTCTATCCCCTTTACAATTGCGCTAGACACCTGGGAGATGAAATGCTGAGGTTAAGCGCCTCACCAACCATCAGCTCCCGGAAGTTAACGCATAGACAAGATAACCCAATCTATACTACTGATAAGTTGAGTAGACGGAGGCCGGGATCAAACCCACAATCTTACGATTTGCAGGCGAAATCTCTACCAATTGAGCTAACCGGCAACGATAAACTAAGTTAATCGTTTTATAAAAAAAACCAAAATAATTTCACCTTTCGCAAAATACCGTATAGATACGTTGATTGCTTGCTTTATTGTTTGCTTCCTTCTAACATGAGTATCGTTTTAAGGAATTTCAATTTCTGCATAAGAAATCATTTTAAAGGATTCACAATAGTTTAGGAAACTTAATGGAAATTGCTTTAGACAGCTTTTAAACATTACAATATTTTAAATCGAGGTTTGCGTTAGAATATTGCAAAATTATACGAACAAACGGTATTTCGGAAAGGTGTGCTGGGAGACAAAAGGAAATTAAAAAATAGTTAATATACAGAAAAATATATTTAAACCCAGTATTAGAAAAATGTTTTTGTGTTGTTTTACATATTAAGAAGAAAATCCATAGCGTCGTTTAAATTGCCGGCATCGAACATCTCATCGTCGTTTTCCCTTTCAGCATCATCGTTGAAAAGACTTTTGCTGGTAGGACCAAATATATCAGCTGTCGTGATTTTTGGGTCGTTGCCATTGTTACCAGCATTTTTTATGTAGGGCATTGGGAAACGTGGAGCACTAAATTTGAAAAGCCGTGTTACATCGTGTGTTTTCTTCTCGGGATTCGGGTTATCTAATATTGACACTTTCGGCGCTTGCCATTTCTCTTTTGGTAGTTTTAGAGCAGCGACAAATTCCTCGGCATCTTCCAATGAAGTGCTGTCTTCGTTAAAATACTGACCATCTACAATGTTATTGAATTGTACCGACTTTTTCGTTCTGAGTTTTCCCGAATTTCTTGACAAAGCCGGCTTCATCGTGACTGCGAAGGACTTTTGTTTTGTATTAACATCTTTGTTATTAATAATTTCTTCTGACTTAAAAAGTTCATTTGAAATTCCCTTGTTATTGGTTCTTCTACAGAGAAGAAAGCGGACACCTGCTTTCATATCTCTGAACTCGCATGTTACCGTATCAACAACTGATGGTACTTCTTTTCCAGCTGCTTCTACCTGCTCTACTTCTATTCTGTTCAAGAGCCCTGAATTTTTCAGAGGAGACAATCCCTTATTGATATCAATTTCATCAGACTTGAATTCTGAAGCTTTCACGGAATTCGATTCACGCAAAGCTGGCAGTTTCTTTCTTCCGAAAATATTCGGTTTCGTCTTCATTTCAGTTATTGAGATTTCCGTTAGCCTGTTCTTAATAACACATTCTTCTGAAGATGTTGGATTTAGCTTTACCTCACTTGACGCAATCACCTGTTTATCTATCAGGCTAGTTGATGGTTTTTCGGTATCACTTTTAACATTTGATTCCGACATTTTTGTGTAACTGATCTTGAATCTTGAGTCTTCTATCCTGTCCATTCCTTTTTCAGAATCGATTGATTTTAACTTTAGGTTGCTTGCAATAGATTTGGTTTCCCTTGCTATCTTGTTCGGTGTTGCAGCTGTTTCCTTATCGAAAATGTCCACTTCTTTTACAGGACATTGTATGTCAACTCCTTTACCCGGTTCAATTTTACCTTTCTGCTCCGGGCATAAAGGAGCATTCTTTCCGTTGAAACCTTCACCAAAACCAGACAATCTCGAGTTCTTTTCGTTGAAACGTTCACCAAAACCCTCCTTCTTGGTACTGTTTCTGTTCATTAATCCATTCAAGGTGGAGGACTCAATAATCAATTTCTTCAAAGATTCCAAATAACCTCTTGATCTTTTCCTATTAAAAAGATAATACCAATCTTCAAACATCCGTGGAGGTGTCATTTCTTTCAAAGCAGCAATGACTCCCTCCCCCACATACGTCTGGCCGTGATTTTGAAGACTTACATAACTGTAGACATTATCGAATCACTCAATAGCACCGAATATTCGGGGTGCATAGAACCACAAATGGATTGAAAATAAATTATAAAATTAGTTTGTCACAACAACTGCACGTAAGATAATTTACTGAGATTTAAGTCACTGAATAAGAGAATGGGCAACTGCAGCAATCTCAAAACACGTCTGTGGAGAAAAGTGATTTTATTAAAACGACAAGAAGGAAGTTGCAATAGAACTATATTTCTCTACAAATATTACTCGTCAAATTTGCTTTATGGAATTTTCAAATAACTTACTTAAATGTGAACTTGACACTGAGTTCTTCCATTGCTTTTATACAGAAAACTCCAGATTCCCTGTAAACGAAAGTAAATATCGATTGTTGAAATATTTACAGTAAAATATGTTATGTCAGGAATTTCACAAATCAAGCCTTTCACGAAACTTTGTGGATCTAAAAGTTCGAGATCCTTCTTTGACCGCGGTTTTCGGAAGTCGCTAAATCCCAGTACATAATAGGCATAATTATTTGCAATCATGAACGATTGCGACGTACAAAATTGCAAAGAGGAGGTTAGAAATTATTGATCTGCGACATTGATCACTCTAATTTGAGTGTAAATCTTTACAGATTTCGTACAAAAAAACGAAAATTGTGAAAAAAGATGGACTTACGTTTCTCTGAAACAAGGTTTTACTCTTTGAAATTCTTTTCCTTCCATATCAGCCTTCATCCTTTCGATGGTTTCATCTTTCAGCTCTAGCTTGCGTTGGAAATTTAGAACTTCAAGACGAAATCCGCACCATGCTTCATCAAACCACACCTCGATCACATCCAAACGTTGACGTAATTCTTCATTCTCGCTCAGCAAATCATCGCGTCTTTGAAATATTAGCAGGTTTTTGTATTTCGTCTTCAATTTGATAGTATAAGCGTTCATGCTTTCATACATATCAACCATTCCTTTCATCTTCTTCTGAACAGCCATATTGCATTCTTCTCGTCTACCCAATTCTTCGTCCATGTCGCGAATGTATTCACGTTGTCTTTCAACTTTCCTCTGCAACTTCTTTTCCCGCACTCCAGTCTCCGCCAGTGAGATCTTGTTTTCTTTGTAGTCAGCCATTAGGATTTTGAGATCATCAGCGCATTTGTTTTTCTGTTGGACCCAGGTCCATTTCTCTTCCATCACTTTCTTGACATTTTCTTCGTATTCGGACAATTTCATTTTCAAAGCCGCAACTTCTGTAGACTCTTCTGTTGGCTCGGGTTTCGATTCACCAACATTTTTCAGTTTCTTTAACTCACGCTTCAACCCTTTTTGCTTCTGTTTTTCTTTCTTTAATGCACATTTGTAGTCTTGTTTACTCTTTTCCAATGCCTCTTCCAACAAACTGCTGCGCTTGTAAAGACATTTAACAATTTTATTTTTCTCCTTCAACTGTTGCTCCAACCTATGGTTTTCCTCCGTATTATCGTTTTTCAATTGTTCAATGATCTCAGCTCAATTGTCAAGTTCTTTCTTCAACATCTGTATCTTTCTCTCCTCTTTCTGCTTAGCCGCTTCTGACGCCTCGGTCAATCGTTTTACTTCCAGATGAGATTCCTCTAGCTTTTCTTCGGCCTTTCTTTCCTCGCACAGCTTTTCATTCAAACCGAAGATTTCTTCTTCGTATTCTTTTAGTTTCATTTGAAGATCTTCTTGTCCTTTAAGCCTTTCTTTCAGTGCATGTATCTCTTTCTCGTACTCTTTGCATTGACCATTCATCTTAACTTCGTGCTGTCTCCATATATTCACAGCAACCTTCAATTCTTCTTGAACTTTGGTCAAAGCTCCCACATGGAGAGAATCGACATCCATGTTTCTTCTTTGGAAGTCTAAGAACTCTTATTCGTGGATAAAATAAGCGTTCAACGTTTGAATATGCGTAGTCAAAAACACGTCTACTCCATTCAAAAGCTAGTTTAAAAAAGCGCATTTTGCTTCGGTGAAATTATATTTGACGTCACCTTTCCAAGTTCGACTGTGACGTCATTTTTCCAAGTTCGACTATCTGACGTCGCGACGTCAAATTTCAAAAAATAAAAACATGAAACACCAAAAAAATCAAAGACTCCAACACAAATTAAAATATAGACTGCGCTACAATCCAGGTAAACGCAACGAACCGAACGGGTAGGCAGTAAAGGTAAATGTTAACCGCACAGTGGAATGGAAAAACTGACGCTGTTCTCATCCGTGCGAAACTCCCACTGCTCGTAATTCTTGACTTAAAAGTTCCTTTCATGAAAAAGCATGACGAATAAGCTTATACGGCAATAATCAGGATAAGACGGTTTTTGTACAAGGAATATTTCCCGGTTAGACGGATAAGAAATTTTGTGATAATACAAGAGTTTCGTGATTACTTTCGAGTAACAAAAGACTTACCATATACGTCGGACTGGACGCAATTGCTCATATACAACCAGATACAGCACCAGCAATAACACATTTGCCATACATTAGTTTACCATCAGCATCTTTTGTAAATCCTGAATTGTGGAATTGTTGATAAGTACCTGAAAGGGAAATTTGATCTTTTAAAAATGCCTCTCTCTGATGTCAGTTTATAACAGCTATTTTTCGGAATCGTATATAAAACTGTCAAAAAATTCCTTTCTTGGAGTAGTTGGGATCCAAGTTCAAAATTCGGCATTTTACCTAATTCAAGAAGTGGGCAGACTAAGTAGAACTTTCTGAAATCCTAAGCATTTCCCCTAAAATCTTTTGTTAGCAGACCTTCTTGCGGGGTTAAAAGGTTTCAATGCCCACCCCCCCCCCCCCCCTCCCCCTTCTCCCTGAAAGTAAAGTAAATGTTCTGGTAGAACATAAAAAGTAGACAATAAAAACAGGGGTTACTTGTGAAATTCAGACCCTTTTATGCTTAAATATAAGTAAAGGGTAGTTGCAGCAATACTCTTTTGAGGAATTTTCTACTTATGGTAGCACTTTGAAATCGAAGTAAAGTAATCTATTAGTGCGTATCAAACGTATCTAGTAAAAGAATGTTGACCTTATTGGACAAAAAAATGTCGATCAAAAGTGACGAAATTTTCAGGCGAAATTTTTTCCACCGAAATTTTTCATTTCTTTAAAACTATGATTCGTGTGATTAATCCAAAACAAATTTTTTTTTAATTTGGAATTTCGTCCGACAAATATTCATGCCGACGAAAATCTTTTCGTCACTTTTTTGACCGATAAAGTATTGCGAATTCGATAGCCTACAATCTTACAATCTAAAACCTATGTCATACTCGTTTCTTACCTAGCCTGAGTCTGTTCATGATGAATTGATACGCAATACCAGGCGCCAAATCTTTCTGTAATGCTAATAGGCCATCCGCTTTACCAATTGTGTAAAATGCATGAAATACATTTCGATAATGTCTCTTGTATGTCCCTAAAGCCTAGACGAATTAAAAGAGCAAGTAGTGTCAAGATTTCAGTCTCCTGTTTAGCCTGGACTACATTCTAAATATTCCGAAAAAAACGAACATGGGGAATAAAGCTATCTGTTTGGATTTAAATATTCAAGTGATTGTATTTTTCAAGATGTCGAAACGTCACTAATATAAATCTTGAGTCGAGAATGCTATAAGATTACATATTGCTTGCAACTCGGCTTCTTTTTCTTGTGGGAGAGTTCCTGGTTGTAGTCTTTAGTCGGATTGAGGAAATATACGTCGAGATCCGTCCAACTTTCTTACACGACAAATTTAAAGTTAAGTAACTCGTGCTGAATTTTAATTTTCCTCGTCGTTTTTGGTGAAAACTATTTTTAAGCTTTAATCAAAAAGAAATACAGTTGGCTCTCATTATCTCCAATATGTCTGGAACATTTTTCCCTTTAGCGAAATTCCTCCTGGTGTATTCTCGTTATCTCGAAGTCGCGCTATCTCGACCTTTTTTTCTCGGTTCCATTTGGAATTGGAGATAGCGGGACTCGACTGTATTAACAATCTACCATAATCCATTCCAGCCTGAGTTTCTTTATTAAATGAATACAATGGTTATCGAAATTCAACAAAAATGTTGGAATTTTCTACTTTTACGGTGAGAGTCACGTCAACTTGTTGCACAACTTCAAAATCACCTGTAATTCACCTTGCAACTGCATCCTTGTTTAAAAACTTCCAATGGGTTGCTGAAGAAACGCATGCTGCAGAAGCAGCGAGTCCACCAGTCAAACACTCGGCCCTTACTTTCATTACAATTTCTTCTATATCTTTCTAGATTCAAATTAATTAAATATTTACGAGGAACAAACAATCTAGAACTTACTTACTGGGGGAAATCTGAAAATGATTATGGAGGAATTCTCGCCAAATATTTTTGGCCAATTTTTCGGTGTAGATTTCGAAAAGTTTTGCATACACACTTTGTTCATAAGCAACGCAAAGTTTAGTTTGAGGCTATTCCCAGTGAGAAAAATCGTGAAAAACGCATGTGGAGAAGTGTTTTTCTTTTTAAACGGCACGAAGCTTGCGTGACGGTTAAAAAAGAAAACACTCCTCCGCATAGGGTTTTACTAATTTTGCACACTGAGTTGGATGTTTAAATTTTCGAGGTCACCCTCTTTGAAATCCTCGACTCTTCTCATTATGAAATAGTCCCTCTCAGAGAAAAATTGATGGCTCTCAAATTACCAACCCCTTCAGGGATTTGAAGCGTTCATAAAGGTTCTGTTTATACCGATGTCAACTTAACTTGATAGACCAAACACTCCAATCAATACATCGACCTCAAATGCCAAGCACCATAGAAGCACAATAGTTTGTAGGGTTTCGACAACACTTATCTTACTTATACAGTCTTATTGAATTAAAAATAGATTAAAACTGAAATACTTGAGTTTAGGAAATACACGCTTTTTTATAAGAAAACGTTTTTTTAAGCAAAGGCTCAATTTTCTTAGCCAATACTGAAAGTGAGGCTGGCATTTTCTTAGAATTTACATATTTTGAGGCCGAGATTTTCTTATTGTTTTTCTTGAAATAAGGTTTCTGCAAAAATTTAGGCCAAGAGTACATATTCAAAACGTTTCTTGAAAATATCTTTTATAGAGCACAAAATTCGCATTAATACCTCGCTTGATCTCTGTCCTAATTTCACTGATTACAAAGTCTGGAAGACCCACAAATGAAAAATTGCTTACCTTGATTTGAAATTTTAAGCTGGAGATTTTTCTTAGCATTTTGGCATATTTCAGGGTCATTTTCTTATAAAAAGCGTGTAGTTTTTTCAGCCTTGATTATAAAAACGAAATGTCCACAAATTGTTACCCTACTAATGAGTTTTAACATCGCAGTGATTTAAAATTCTGCCCGATGGCACAAAAAACGAAATGAATAGAAAAATATAATGCAGAAAGCGTTGTAGACGTTGAAATCAACAATGAAAAACAACATTCAGAATAATTCTAAAAACATCAATACCATGGGTTTTTATTCGTTGGGATATTGATATAAATATATGAAGTTTCTCATATTCAAGTTAAATGAAAAAGACATATTTCAACAAGTCACTTTTCAGAATACAACTAGCCCCCATTCGACGTTCAAAGATTTTTGGGACACGTGGTAAAGTGTGTATTTATCTACGCCATATTTTGAACTGCGTAAGTATCTAGACATAAAATTTGTGACCAATGTTCCCAATATGCTTGTCAAATAAGGTATTAGACCAGGAAAGTTGTTTCTGTAAAAATCTCAGAACACTGGAAATACTGTCTGGATAATATATTTGGAAGAAAAAATTATAAAATATTGATATAAGTCTTAAAATATCTACATCAATTATCTATATCTGAAAATTCTATATTTTAACCTACTGAGAATTTTTTCGTTAATTTATGCATTACTTAATTTTCTTTATAACATATTCAATATGTACATTTTGTATACTGTACTCAATGTTATATTCTGTTCACAGACTTCATGTGCATATCACCGGCGCAAATATGTTTTCTGTGAGCAACCCAAGACCTGATTTAGCGGACCAAGACCTGAACTGTCAATTTGGCAACAAGCGATAGCGGACCAAGACCTGGTTTAGCGGCCGTAGGCCTTCCATTTTAAATGGCCAACGTTTTTTGCCGGCTTTTTTTGCCCGCGGCCATAGCTACAGATTGGCTTATGCTAGACACTTGAAATTTGGTACAGAGGTAGCCCTCAATAAGAGGACTAGAAAAATCATGCTGAATAACGAATGGTTGCAATGGTTGCGTGATGACGTCACTACAAATTGGCCCCGCCGCCATTTTGAAAAGATGACGTCATCATAATCTTTTTTGTATTCAGCATGATTCTTTATTGAACTGAACATCCTGTGAAAGTTTCAAGTCAATATCACTATCTTATCAAAAGTTATCAGTAGTTGAATTTCTGACCATTTTGTATTGGAAAAGGTTGTAAATTGACACCTTGTGTTATATAATCGCGCATAATTAATCACGTAATTGAGATAATTATTTTAAATTTTCAGAACATGTGCTTAATAAGATTTTGTTAATTGTTGCAAAATTTCAAAGGCATAGCAATACTAATTTTGGAGTTATTAAAAAAATTCGGCCGCGGGCAAAAAAACCCCCCCCCCCCCCCCCCCCTCACATTTCACCAAAAATAAGAACAAGCTATGAAACTTTGGCCTAGTGCATCTTATAATACAAACATCATATTGACCTAAGACATACTTTATAATTTGATCAATGTGAATCTGCCAATGGTTACCGGAGTTCTAATTCTAATTAGAATAATAACATGGTTAAGAACAGATGAGACTCGATTTCAGTAAAAAAATAAGAACTAAGTCTAAGTCTAAGTTCAGTCTAAGCAAAATTAATCTGGTTCTTATAAAAAAAGGTTTACGTATAAAAAAAATATTTAGTCTTGATTTCTTTACTTAACCGTCTTCAATCAGCTCTAAGTCCACGTTTTTTATTGAGAACTGTTACTGTATTGAGAAACATAAACTATGTTGGTATTTGCCTTGCATACAACATTGTAAACGAATTAAACATCCCCAAATTGCCGTCATAGGTTATTAGAGAAAGCTTAAAGTTTTGGCAAGTTTTTTGTGATGAATCGGTTGTTTTTGAATCAATTAGGTACGGGAGGCATCTGAACTGGTGTTTATTGACTCGACATCGAACCTTGACGAGCATAATCTTCGCTTGTTTCTATTGGTTACTCACTCTGTTGCTGGTGCACTACCACTAGGTAAGAACATAAAGAACCGGCCGTTGGTATAGTTTGTTAGAATGTTCTCTTCATAAAATCAAACTTCATTAATTTTTAGTTACAATTCACTGCCTCGTTTCAGTAAAACATGTTTTTTGTCACATATATACTTGTTTGCTTTAAACATTTGGTGGTTGACTCACTTTAGATCAATAACCCTATTCAGGGCGGGCTATTTGGGGCTCTTTGTGCCCGCCCCCACCCCGAATAGGGTTAAATATTTATAGTTTTATAGGTCGATTTGATTTTGATGCATAAAACATTTCGCTCACGTCCCTTAGCTTTAATCCCGAGAAAAGAGTCTGACCTAGTGACCGACGGGAACCTGCCGCTGGAGATTTTAAAGTTTTTTTATCATTTCTATTTTGAATATATACTATCTATACTATTTTATATGTATATCTATACTATTTTATATGTATACTGTGTTCAGAGATTATTATTACAAGTGACAAACGAGAAGAAACTCTCACATGATCTTTTGAATTGCTGAAAAGTATTTTGCCGGAAGGTGCTTTCTATAATGCTCCGAACGGACCTTCAACATTTATGAGCGATAATTGTGATGAATTAGAAAGCAGTCTTCGTCATGCCTGGCCCAAAGCTACTCTTCTGTTAAGTAAATTTCACATACTACAGCAAGTATGGAGATGGTTGTACGAGAGGAATCATGGTGTGTCTGAAAATGACAGGGTTAAAATCATGAGGCTCTTTCGAAATTTGATTTACGCAAAACGTGATGAGCAATATGAAACTGTTTTCGATAGTCTTTTAAGTCCGTAATCAGGTCTTGGGTCGCTCACGAACAAAAAAAAATTTGCCTTGGCGACTCATGGCATCAGAGAATGATCATGTTCAATGACTGTGATGAATTTATGAATTTGAAAAACGCTTGTCCCAGAAAGTTGAAAAATAACCCTCACAGGCCAAGCAAATAGAGACAACACCCAAACTTTTATAAATCATTTTTTGGGACCGAAAGGGTTAATATCTGCGTATATAAAAACTTGTTTCAAGTTAAAGTTCTACATACAGAATATAACAAGACGTCCTTTTCTTCTCATTCAAATTTTTGGAAAACAAGAAGTTGCAAGCTGTATTGGGCTTTTCCAGAAAAGAATAGTATCCTCTTGGAAATTTCGGACATCCTCAACCGGGGATGACCGTTTTTTTTTTCTTGAAAAGCCAATTCACCAAACGTCTTGTCTTCTTTGAAGATGAACCGCATTCAGGTTGGGAAAAAGTACAATTTTCCGTGCAAAGCAGATCTGTACGTAGCAGTCTGTGATGTAGGATTCCGACTCATCTCTAAGTTTACTCTGGTGCAAATTTCATTAATTTCTTTATTGTGAGAGTCGGGGCGAGCGTCTTCACCAAGCACTCTACAAAGTGTCGATATATAATAAGAACCAGCAGTTGTCAAATATGCTGCGTGTCCTGAAACAACAAATACATTATTTACCGTATCACTGTCCTGATGAGACACCCGTCCCGGCTAAAATGAGCCTGGACTTTGTCCATATCCTCCCCCATGGAACTTTCGCAAATCTTTTTTCCCCCTACAAAAAATAGTAAAATCAGTTTTAGTTTTTCTTACTGCGCTTCACTAATAACATTTTCTAACAGTTTTTGTCTAATCAAGAATTGAATTATTTTCTGTCCTTCTTTAATAAAAAGTGACAATATGTTTTGCAGTGGGATTTTTCACAAAAATTGCATTTTTCCTTCTTCCCCGATGAATTTTCGCCGGTGCATTTCAAAAATGCAACCGGGTAGTGAGACAGGGGTGTTTATTAAGATGCTCTTTATTTCTGGAACAGCTTTAAATTTCGCACAAAGAACATCGCGTTTTGACAACGACGGGATACAATGATTTCTTCAGTTTCAAAAATTTCAAAATATTGTAAAAGTAAGAAACTGAAAATTCTAGTATAACATGTTTGGAAAAAGTTCAAATGCCAATAAACTAGCCTTAAATCTATTATATAGACAGGCTAGAAAGTTTTATTATTTTTGGGTTGTTTGCTTTTATTATGCAAAGTTATTATGCAAAACCTTTATTCCTAGGTATAACAATTATATTCCGTATCACCTCACAAAAACTAAGAACTCGAGTGATCAAGATTAAAATTAAGAACTACAAATTGTTGTGTGTATTTAATGTTGTTAAATTTACTAAAATTGACGAAATTTGTGAAAATTGCCAAAATTAGTAGGCTTAAGGCGGCGCAAACCGGGCAACATGTTGGACAACATTTGCACCAACATCCGCTTGACCAACATTTGAGATTTCGAACGCACAATTCGAATGTTTTGAGAATTCAAACGTCATGATCGAATGTTTAATAGCGTTTCGAAGGTTTCTATTTTTATTTTAAACTTTATGCCTGTCTGAGTACACATATTTTTAACCAATTATCTGAACCGTGATGATACCTTGGCATACTCTTCATATACTTCGGCGATCAGGTTGTAGGATCCAAAGATTGAAAAATATTTTGGAAATGATGGTATGATGATGATAGTTACCAAACAAAGAAAAGGTAGCATAAAGTTATGATCAGGTAATTGTTATACAGATTTCTTTTTTGGGCATTTTGACATATATTTTACTTGACGTGCATTAATTATCAATCAGAAATAATAGTTTTTTTACGATCAAATCGTGCCTCAGAGTGCTGTTTTAGCCAATCTAGAAGGTTGGTAATTGAAATTTTCTGGCCCGTCGGACCCAACCATTGTGGGTCCTCCTACGTCACTTATTTAAGTTCATTTTGCCGTAGGTGCACAAATTCCTGTATCCGCCCCTGCAAATATACTCTACTATCGCTTGAATAACCTCATCAATAATTTAAGATATTGAAACCCTGAATTGTAAACTTAAGGAGCAATAAGTTTCACCTGTAGCAAGAAATCGGATACTATAATAAGATTAAATTTCGCGGGGATCTAATTTCTAATTTTAAATCCAGCGCTTTCCTCACCACCTACTACCCTTAAGCTAGTTAGATGTTTGAGACCTATTTGGTGGTAGGATGTAAACAAAGGTGAAAGAAAACATTCCGGCATTCCGCGAGTACTCTAGAGTAATTGGAGGTTTGGAATAAAATAAAAAATTTTCAAAAATTAACAATCGGGGTTAGGGGACAATTAATCGGTACTCTAAAGGAGGTTTCATAAACTACGAGTTACGAGTTAAGAGTTGCAATTAAAATCACGAGTTGCGAGTTGAAATTTACAAGTTGCACATTAAAATCACGAGATGAAATTAAAAGTACGAGTTGCTAAATCATAATCACGTGTTGTACTGCCGTATTTTGTAATAAACGGCTCATTTTCTAATACGTGCAGCGTTTTGTAATAAAAACGGCTCACTTTGTAATAACTTCCATGTTTGTAATAAAAAGGCTCATTTTCTAATACGTGCAGCGTTTTGTAATAAAAACGGCTCACTTTCTAATAACTTCCATGTTTTGTAATAAAAACGGCTCATTTTAAGTATCTAACGCGTTTTGTAATACATTTTTGCCTGATTTTGTAATAAAGAAAAGCTGCCACGTTTTGTAATAAACGTTGGCTCATTTTGTAATAAGACCTAAACTTGATATGAAATTTCAATCAACACATTAATCAGCAAGAAATATTAACTTAAATATAAACAAAGATATTGTAGTGAAACAATATTTTATAAGATGTTGAAGTAAAACAATATTTCATAAGGAAACATACGTATACATACGTACATACATACATACGATATGTATCAATAAGCTAAAATTTTAAGTCTGTATAACAAAACCAAAAACCTACAATCACAACACTTTTAATTCTGTTTCTGATTAAAACATTTAAAACATTCGATTTAATATCACGAACGGAAATGTAACATAAATAATAATCCGTGTATCGAAATTTCCGTTTTTAGCATTTTTTGGAAAAACGAACAGTTGAAATCAATTTATAAAAGAATGAAAATTGACCAAATTTTACCCTATTAATAAAGTTTACGACGGGCGCTCTTCATGCGTTGAATGAATAACATAAAAAATGTGTAAGTGTGCCTAAAGAGCGGCTGCCAAAACAAAAATTGAAATCAATTTTCAATGTTTTGAAAATCAAATTTCAATTTTAAAATTTCGTTTTTCATATTTTTTTTAAATCAAAACTTGTTATGAAATTTCTCCAAAACTTGACTTTAATCTGACATACCGGAAAACTTGGACCCGGGACCCTACAGCGGGACCCTAAAACCAGAAAAGTGGGATCATTAATTAATTTTCAAGGGAATTATTATTAGGCGTTGGTATCTCTGGCAATCTTCGACCTGGGTCTCATTTTTTAGGTATGCCAGGTTAAAGTCAACTCTTAGAAAAGCAATGAAATTTCAATTTAATTCTTGATTCAGTCAGCAGGGGATGCCGTCTCCTTGTTCTTAGGGTTAATATATATACCCGAATTTTTATATTTTGAAGCCTCGCCTCGTTTTAACATTGTTTTCTATAAAAACAATAATTGTTTGAAGAAAATCATTTTTTTTTCTTTTGTTTGTCCTGTCTGTCGAGTCCTTCTCGGCAAAAATCAGTTCAGTTCATCTTTCTCATAAGAAAAGCTCACTTAAGCAAAATTGGGTTCGGGACTTGTTAAACATTTTACTAGTTGACAATGACCATTTAGTTATGGTCGAAACGTCCTGTATGTGAAATTTTGTTAAACGAATCACAATCTTATGATTTTAAAAAACGGAGCCTCTAAGTTATATGTTCATTATCAAATTACTGGGCCAATCAAATATAATTTTCAACTAGTGATTTTTATTTTCAACTCGTGGTTTTAATTTCAACTCGTAATTCGTAACAGGCAACTCGCAACTCGTGTTTTATAAATCCTCCTCTAAAGTAGTAGCTTGAATTGTCTTCTTCCTGCTTACTACACTGTTGATATTGATCATTTTATAGGATACTAAGTTCGCAGAACTTAACTCACGCAAAAATTGCTCCTGCAAAAGTTATTTCATGGCCTCTTACCTGGTACTGTCGCATATCCAATTAAAAAGTCAGCGCCAGGATTAGCAGGAACGTATGTTGTAGCACCGTTATCGTTATTGGCACCCTTTTTCGGTGGTCCATCTGGTTTTGCACCTTTTGGGAAACTTTCTTTTCGACAAGCTTGGAAAAAGAAAAGTTTTGGTTTTTTTTCTAAGCTCTGTGTAGTTTCGAACCTGCTAAGAATATATGGAATTTTGAGAAAGCCACCATCAACGCCATACAAACCATCATCACTACCATGCGTTAAGATAATACAAATAAAACAATTGTACCGAACGTGATAATCACTCTTTGCGTATCCATTTATTATATCCTCCATTTCTTTTGTTATCAAATTTTTGAAAACTTTTATCTCAAATTTCAGTTCGGTGAAGGATTTTTCTAAATTTTCAACATCCTTGTCACTGCCTTCCCTATCGTCTAATCTAATATAATTTTCTCTTGCTTTCATAAAATTTGAATTACTAATAATAAGGCAAATTCCTCGAGGATCACGTGACATTTCATATGGACGCAGTTCATTTTGTTCATTCATTTCGTCGGCGGTCAACATTCCCTCAACATCCTCTGTCTCTGTCGGCTTATTACCATTGTTTGATTTCTCATGCTTATCTTTTTTTTGCGAAGAATAGTTTGTAAACGTCTCTTGATTTTGCCTTGCATCTAAAACAATGGAATACAATAGCTTGCTATACTGGCGGTCTGGAAAAAATATAACTAGTAATTCACTCTCTTGGTAGAATTCATTGTGATGTACATTACAAAATAATTTTTTTTGGCATCAATAACACCCCTGTATCAGTGCCCCAGTCAGATCCACCCCAGTGAGTACCCCAGTGAAAAAATAGCCCTAAAATGGCC
>JAUBWS010101953.1:0-10695 GCA_032270445.1 Darlingtonia californica | reverse complement strand
AAGTTGCTTAATAGCTGCTTAATTTTCTTAAATTAAGTTTTAAGTGTTTTTATAAATAAAAGAAAAAGCACGATAAATGTTTTTTAACCCTTTAAGTGCCGATGACTGATTTTGCAGAAAAAACCATATGCGGAGGAGTGTTCTCTTTATTGAAACGCCAGACAAGTTTCTCTCGCGAAAGTTTCTCCGATTAAAAGTTTCTCCGATTAAAAGTTTCACATTAATGTAGTTAATTTAAGAAGATAGCCGTTACCGGTAGGTACTATGTGGCTCTTTTTTACAGTTACAAAGCGCTGAGTTAGTAACTGCGGCAGCGGCTGCATTTTTTATGTTACTTTCTCGAGTTTTCTTCTTAACTTTGAAATTGTGTGATTTTTTCCTGTATGACTTTCTCTGCTTTTCTTACGTTCTTGTTCTTTAAGCAATCTAGGTATCGTGGTACCAGTACAATTATTGCAAATAAATCTAGACTCTGTTGATATAAGTAAGTGGATTTGATAGAGTGGCAGCATCGAACATTCGAAATGGACTTTCCTACCACATTTGGAGCAGCTCAGCGCTTCGTGTTCATGAACGTAACATTTTTTTCTGTACATATGTCGAGTTCTTTGTAATCACTAGAGGATTCATCTTCAATTATAATATCTTCATCTTCTGACTGTGTTTTCTCCAAATCTTGTCTTGTATTATACATTTTGCTAAAATATTTCTTATTTTTCTATCATTTTTAACAGCTGCAAGAACACGTCCGTTCGTTATGACGTCAAAAAATAAATGATGAGAGTGAGGAGAGTGTAGAAGTAATATAATGTTTCATTATATCTTTAGATCTGTACTAATATATACCAAGCTAATATAAACTAATATAAACTACGTATTATTACTGGTGACGAATTGGATCAAAGTCAGAAAACAACAGCCGTGCTAAAAGCTCACTCAAAAATAATGGCTGTATTAAACCTTGACACAGGCGAATTCAAAGCCCTTGACGCAAATCCAGAAGGGCCACAAGAACGGTTGACCAAGTATGTTGAACGAATCAAATTGGTGTTTGTCTTGCCTTTCAGAAAGCTGATGGCATTTCATATACACAAACGGATACTGTAAAGAAGGTTATGCTAATGTTCAGAGGAGAAGATGATATGTAAGACCTTTTCGATCACGTAGGGAAGGTCGCCAACACCAACTCATTCGACGACGCAGTACAAAAATTTACTGCGGGACTCAAAACAAGAACAAACAGTTCAATGGAACCTATTACTGGCAAATTTTCTACAAGAAACAAAATCCTTCGACAAGTGGTCAAAAGAAATATCAAATGTAGTTAAGCTGATCGATTATACCGATTATGACTGGAAAAAAGCTGCAGTGGATGCAATGCAAAAGGAGCAGCTCTACTCGAATATGCCAGTGAGGTCAAACTCTTAATAGAACTGACAAAGAAGAACTCCAAGTTCGTCTGGGGACATCCACAAAAGCATGCATTAAAACAGTTGAAAGAAAGGCTCTGTAGTGCCCTCGAACCATACGATACCAATCTTGACACACGACTTTATATTGACTCCATTCTAGCAGGCACACATGCCATGGTAGCACAGTACTATGGATCACAAAATGCACCAGTCTGGTGCGCAGTTAATCACACATCTCACAGTTGAACCCCCACCAAAACTGCATACGGTCAAAAGAGAAACGTATGGGATACGAACAGGATTACACATGAACAAAATGTACACACTAGGCATAGAAGTTGAAGTTGTCACGAACCACAAACCCCTGGTACCCATCTACGATAATCCTAACAAACTAAAACAGCCTAGAGTCGCCACCGTCACAGAACAAAGTTGCTTCCCTTTCGGTACCATTTCATCTACGAACCGGGACAAAGCACACCATCTATGGATCAAAACACCCACCAGTTGAAAACTTCACTGAAGAAGAAGAAAGGAATGGGCAGTCGACAGTGGTACCAAGAACTCGTCAACAACATAAGATCGTTTGTCAAACATAGTCACTCTTGAAATGATTCAAATGGAAGTGTCATAGGGTTCTACAATTTCCCAACTAAAGGAGGACATTGCCAAAACAAGAAAATGAAACTCAATCCCACAGCTCAAAAAGGTTTTCAATGAATCTTATATCAATGGAATCATTGTACGAGGTGAACTAGTAATAATTCCCAAATTTCTACAGGCTGACGTTATTGGTATTGCTTATGAGGATCACTTTGGCGTCGAAAAAACCCTCGACCTACTAAGAGAAACATGTTGCTTTCCTGGGATGCCAGAGAAAGTTTAAACTTTCTTAAAGACATGCCGACCATGTGCAGCAGCAATTCCTGTCAATTCTTCCCAACCGCTCAAACCAAATATGCTCCCTAGACGGCCATAGCAAGCAATTCATGCTAATTCCAATCAAGACCAATCGGCTCTAAATATTACCGGCACGTCCTCATTGACCAATACTCGAAGTACCCAGAGGTTGACATCATTAAATCAATCTCAACTGGAACCATGTCTCCACAGGATATTCGTATCATAATGGATACCGGAGAAGATCTTGACTGAAAATGGCTCACCATGCAGCAAAAAACGGCATCAAACATGGTCCGGTCACACCAGAAGACCCCTAGTTTAATGGGTTTACAAATAATTTCATAAAACTTCTCTGCAAATTTTTACACACAGAAATTGTAAATGAAAAGGAACCAAGAAAGGAGCTGCATAAGTACCTGATGACATATCGAGCTATTCCTCATAGCAGCACAGGCAAATCGCCGGCCGAGTTCTAACTGGTTGGAGGATAAAAACCAAGCTGTCCCAGGTGTATATCAAACAAAAGTCTGCCAACCAGCCTAATGACGATGTCAGAAGAAAACATGACCAAACGGCACGGCTGAAACAGAAACAACACTTCGGCCAAAAGGCACAGCTAAAGACAATCAAAAAGGTAACAGCATTCTTATGGAGCAACAGAAGACCAAAATAAAGCCTCCCTTTGATCCCATACCATACAAAGTACTTGATGTCGCTAAACGAAATGTACTCCTCTCAGATCTGTCAAAAGTCAAGCTCGCCGATGCACCACAAGTTATGCACGCCAATTCACCTCTAGACTCAGACACTGACGCAACACACGCTGCGCAGCATGTCGATGCACCTCAAGATCCAGGCGTTGATTCAATTCAATCTGATGAAACACAAGCCACGCCACATGTAGATGAACTCAAGATTGAAGTTTATGCAACACATGCTACGTCACATGCCGATGCACCTCAAGCCTCCGACGTTGATGAAACACACACCACATAAAATGTTGATGTACCTAAAGATCCGTATGATGATGCAACACAAATTACAACTCACAATACACTAGAAAACCTCGTTGATTAACTGTTCTTGATAACTGAAGATAAGAGCATCGAGTGGAACAACTTCTGGCAGCAGTATTCAGATCTCCACCAAGATCCTATCGACTTCTGAGGAGTACTAATGCCAGACAAAGAAGGACCAATGATCCTTGTTAATGATAAGACTTAATTCTCTGGGTATTGCACAGAAAGATATACACATATTACGGTTCAATGTAAACCCCTAACAAAATGTGCTATTTACTGAAAAGGGAGTAGTAATATTATGTACTAACATATTGTTTACATTACATATTTAGTTCTATACTAATACATATATACCAAGCTAATATATACTCTGGTCCAGTACTACAAAATACGTATGAGGAGAAGGTCTGGATTAATTTGGTCCGATGGTAGATACAAAGCTCATAGATCATAGATCATCAGCCGAAACCACGAAAATTTAAATTGCAATGATTCTAATGACATGGCTGCCTAGCAGTATTGATCTCATGCTCTATGAACAACGTGGAAACCGAGAAGAAAGAAAGAATAGATAGAATGATGATACAGATATCACAGATATGTGATTAGATAAAAGGGTCACAAAAAGCTAGACAGAGTGAACAGGTTAAGAGAAAATCACCTCTAATTCATTCTTGCCATCGAATACATGACATAGATAGATTTTCAAATCATGCTTTAGATTGGAAGGAAATATTTTGTCTATTTCATCCCATTTCTTTTATCCCAATCAATATCTGCACTTATCTAATTTGAGAACTCACCTGCTATAGTCTGCCTTGTTGGTGTATGCATATAACAATCATTGTTAACATTTCAAAGGGAAGGACCTGGGACGAGGACCCCTTTTAAATTGGCTGTCCAGCATTCATTTCTAGACATGCGGCAAAACAAACAGAAAAAGCATACACATTGTCAGTTTACCACAAAATTTAGAAGCACAAAAACTGCAGACTGAAAGACTGTTTCGTGGTTGTTTGTTTACAGTTAATCACAGTAGGCACATAATTGATTATGGTATTAACAAAACACGAGCTTTTTATAACCAATGAGACTTCTAGAAAATTTAAAAAGTCTGTCAGCCCAAGGTTGATCCAGAATACTTGGAAAACTATGATAATGGACAACTAATTCAATAAAATAAAACACTTTTCTTGCTTGTGGTTAGGATTTTTTAAATCCAAATTGGTGACTAATCTTTATTAGACGGATCTGCCATGGTATGTCAATGTTAAAACTATCTGTTAATGGAAAATAAAAGGTGCTATTGAACTATAATTTTTATATACAAAGATGATATGTATAAGCTGTGATTAAGACAAACCTTCCAGCTCTATTATCACTACATCGAGTTATTTAATATATGATCTTAGATCCAGGGCCCGCGCCTTCAATTAAAAAGTGGAGAGGCCATACATACTATATTATGGGAGGAGGCGCCACCATGGTTGGCGGCGACGAGCCGGAAAATTTTTGAAAAGTACACCTTGTAAAATGGCTGAAAACGTACTCTTTTTTTGTGTGCTTTACCAAAAAATTTAAGCATGAATAACAATTTACATATGTATCTAAATAAGTTATGACAAAAAATGAATGTTAAACACAATTGTAATTGTTCATAATAGGAATTTTCTTCTTCTTTTTTTATAACCATTCCGAATAAGTGGAACTTTACACGAGGGGTGTACACATGTGTTTTTCCTGAATATAAACATTTATGACTATTGATTAATATTTTTAATTTTTTTTCTCTGCAAAAAAGTGAGGGGGCCAGGCCCCCCGGCCTATGGCGCGGGCCCTGATGACGGTATTGTTGTAAGGATGATTCCCTTAATGAAAAGAAGTTTTGAGGGGAGAACCTTTTGGTGGAATTAGCATTAAAGCTAACCTGAATAAACGCAAAAAATAATTTTTCCACAGAACGATCAAGTTTAGTCTTCTCAACATTAGATGGTTTTTCTTATTTTTGAAACTTAACCTCAAAAATTAAAATATTTTGGTTTGGAACAATACTTTACACCATCTTTCAAAACAGCGATCCACCGCAATAAATTTCCGCAAAATCTAACTAGCTTTCTTGAACCGCCAAAAATTAATTCTACCAAATTGCGTACAATTAGGTGGTTTGGTTTACCCTGTACCAGTCTAATAAGATTTCATTAGGGGTATGTTCTTCAAATCAAATTTTCAGTAAATAAGGAAAATTATATAACATTAACTTTTATGTAAAAATCTTTCTACAACCGTCTTCTAAATATTTGAGACTTAGAGGGAACTTCCTGAAATTTTGAAACCACAAGCGGTCTAAAACCTTGTTTAACAGTGTATCTAAAGAAGGAGTTTCAACGATGGAGTTTCAAACCGGACTTAGGACTTTAGGTCATAGGTCAAAAAGTCTACAAATTCTCTAAGAAGCCTGAGAATATAGCCTAGAAGCTAGTCACTCCCTGTAAAATCAAAAACATTGATTAAATTGAATAGAAAGCTAATTATCGACATTCTCGCCAGACTATAAACTTGCAAGGAAATTTTTGCAAAGTCTCATACATTTTTGTGGATGATTGTAGACTAAATTTATTAGAAAAACAATAATCTGTGAAAACTGAAATTCTATAATTTTTCTTCGTCACCTCTTAAACGGTAATCGTTTGACAACCGATATTTCGGAAACTTCTATGTGATTAAATTACTAAAGTCAATATCAAAACCAAATAATACTTATCTAGACTTTCATAATGAGTTGTGAAGTCTAAACTGTTGTGAACAATGAACAATAAATAGTCATTTTTGGAACGGGATTTCAAAGTAAGGTAAGGTAAGGTAAGGTAAGGTAAGGTATTCTTTATTTTTCTATTCGAAAAATTTACGAATTCTACAAAATTTACCGTGCTAGACAAGGAGACCATCACAATAGCGGAAGCTAAACAGTGGTGATGGCCGTTTTTTGAAAAAAATAAATACAGAATGTAAAAACAAAAAATTAAGAAAATTAGAGTATTATAAAGAAGAAGAAAAAACTAGAGAGCGAAAAAAAAAAGTTCCAAACTATCATATACAACAAAATAACAAAATTATATTGAAATAAATACTTGACCATTCATATCAAGCAATGACTCAAATAATTCAAATTGACGATCTTTTGTTGAACTAAAAAACTTATTCCTCTGACTGAACTGACTGAATTACAAAATACACATTTTTTTGCTGGGATTTCAGGGTTTTAGGCAAACTCAAGGCAGCTTCGTTATTTTATAATGATGCCAGAAAAAAGACAATTCTGCACCCAGTAACTTGGGACCAACGGTATCCAGATTTGGGGATTTTGATCCATTTACACCCGGTATCTCGTTGCTGTTCAATGTTTTAGATAGAAGCATGAAATTTCCCCAGAAAAGAGTTTCCCTTAATATAAGTAAACATCACGATTCTTAAAAACTATACAATATCAATTTTTTTTCGGTATCCTGTAGAGGTTTGTGATAGTTTCTCTTTATTTATGATTAATATCGTTTGATGTATATTTCAGGTAGTTTTAGTTTAAAATTTTTCTTGAAAACATATACAATTTGATATAACCAAAACATTTTTTTATAATGAAATTTTATAAAGGAATATTTTTTCTGATCCGTTTATAAGTATCGATCATGTAGTAAAATACATTCAATTTTCAATAAAAACACATAACATTTAAATGTTTGAAAATTAACGTATTGAACTTTTAAATCTTTAAATATTATGTTTGTTTTTTTTAAATTATGACAATAAACTACTAATGTGTTTGCAGAGCAAAATAATCTTAGTATTAATTTTGTGACGTCACAGAAAACGTCACTTTACATGACACAAAGTCAATTTTGGGGCTTTTTAGGATTCTTGGATTATTATTAGACGTATCTCTATTCTATAATCGATAAAAGCGATTTTAGCCAAACATATAATCGGACTTTAATTATCCTTTACGTTCTGATGGCACACAGGGTGAATTGCAAATACAGTAAATCCAAAGTAATCATATTTCGCAGGAATCAAAGTTAGCGGGAATTAAATGTCGTTGATGTTTTAACCCGGTTTCACTCGTCAGAGATTTAACATGGCAAGCAATGAGAATAGAAAGCTGAAAGGTCTGGTATCTAGACTACCTACATGATATAACAAATTGAACTCCTACAAGCTCAAATTTCACTAATGTCTGTAATTTTTTTACTGTTCCTTGATAAAACCTTAGTTTGTGTGTATGTGTTTTGTGATACAACCGTAGATTTGGTGTGCGTTTGTTTTTGTTTTGTTTATTGTTGTTGCGACCTTGAGTTGTGAAACATGAAGGTCGTTCAACGTCGTTTACCGTCTAACGAGATTGAAAGACATTAATAAAGTATTGAACAACGTGATTATGATGACCGTGATCAGTAACAAAACTGAAGGGAACCTTTTTTTGCCTCTGATTTGTAGATTAGAAATTTATTCTCAGCTTTATTAAGGATGTGGTTTTCACCCTTCTGACGTTCGATAAAATTGTCACAAAAGCACTAAGTTTTGAATTACAACCTTCTTATTGAGTTTATGATTTTATGGGGAAAATGTTTACTTAATTGTCCAATAATCAAGGCCATTTCCAAGGTTTCCAAAACATCGTTTAAAATTCCCATGAAATTGTCAATAAATAGATTCTTTAAGAGTATAGCTTTACACGATACAACAATATAGCTGGAAGGAGGAGTTAGCTCCTCCCCTGGCTCCCTTTCGAATGAATGACTGAAAGCCTGGATGAATCAGAATTCTTACATATGCAATGCAACGCAATGCAATTCAATTTAATGCAGTGTAATGCAAAGCAAGGTATGTAATGTAATGCAATCTAATGTAATACAATGTAATGCAATCGATAAAAGTTGATTTAGATTAATAGTTCAAGTTATATTAGATGAACAAATTAATTTTAGTATCCTGACCCTCAAAAAAGACATCTTAGCTATGAAACAAATGTTTGCATATGGTAAAGATAATCTTACCTTAATGAGGCTACATATATCGCTATAATTTATCTTATTTTGGTTAACACGTTTCAAAACCCTGAACCCAAATACGTTTATGACGTCAATCTCAACTTACACAGAATAACATTCGAAAGACAAAAATGTAGTTCTTGTGATAGGTTGAGAGTCGAAAAGGAGTGGAGCTACTAAAAATCAAATTACTTGAAGAAGCAATGAAAAACCTAGCGAAGCATCAGCTCAGCTATTTATGTTTATGTTAAAGTTTCTAACTTATGTGTCTAGGTTGGTGTCGGACTAGAGAAATCTTTTCAACATTAGGTATATAACAGGAGTGAAACAAGAAAAGTTCTTTAAGAGTGGAATCCATAAATGTTCGGGATGGTTAAAGTTTTGGTACTCGTTGTTTTAATCGGTTGCTTGACACTACATGCAACATACGGAAGATCATTGAGTGAGTATAAGAGGTCGTTTACATGAGATTTCATTTTGGGGCGAAATGAAATTTTTTAATAATGTCATTAACTGTAACCACTTAAGGGGTTTCCTTTGACACCAAAATGAAATTTCATTTCTGTCTTTTTGACCGAAATTAGTTCATTTTGGGTAGTTTTTGGGTAGTTTCGATTCGTGGTTTTTAAAATAAATTTCATTGTGATAGATATGCTCTGTATTGCGTAAAACTTTAGGTTAAATTGTAATTTCGTTTTGAATTTCATATTTTTGGAAACTAGTGCTGAAAAAGCGTTTTCCTATGAATTATATATGTAGTATTAATTTGATTCGTGTGTTCGAGAAAAGAAGCGTTGAAACACATTAAATATGTCTTTTTGAGACACACTGTACATATGTACCCACTTTTTGAAATGGATTTTGATGGAAATATTTTTCAGGGGCACACTGTACTACTACGCAACCCTAGAACACAGTGGTGTATCCAAGGCATAGGACACGCTTACAAGGGGGAAAGATAAGTCCTTAAAGTCAATAAATGTAACAACATTTATTGTCTTTTCTTCTCTCCTTCAGGCGTGATTTATCTTGCATATGCTATTCGACAAACTTACAGAGCACATCTAACACAATGTAACAGTTACTTCAAATTTCATGAATTTAATAACTTCCTTTACTTTCAAAATTCGGATCCACAAAGTTTAATATGAAAATTAGTTAGAGAGTTTGGCGTATCAGAGGTGTCATAAATTAATTCAAAAGAAATTATTGCTGAAACAAAGCCAATTAAAATCTCAAGAATCTTTGCTTAATTGATCTTTAAGGAAGTAATAATCAAAACGCAAAAGTTTTTCTTTAACAACTTTAGATTGTTTAAATTGATATTTCAAACAAACGCACAAATTTGTATAGCTTAGGATTAAGTTGTTATAGCATACAGTGTTTGAGAACGAGGTTGAGTATTAGCAAGAATAACGTTTTCCAAGACTTCGGTACAAGTGTATACGAATTCAACTTCCAAAAACTTGTGACATATGGACTTCATTTTTGCTAATTCATAAACGCTGATTTTGCAAATCGAGTACAAATTAGCAAAAATAAATTTACTTCCCTAACCTTTATTCTTCATTCATTACATCTACATTAAAATGTTGAAATACCGTAAACTCCCAGAATTAAAGCACAGTTTGATTTTACTTTAACTATTCTTGTTATTCCAAAACTGTTTTTAAGGTCTCCTGAAGTTTTTCCAACTTTAGTTAAACTAACACAAAATGGATTGTCTATCTGTAGTAAAAACGTTTGGGCAGAGAAGGCATGTACAATGGCGAGAAATGAATTCCTTCACAGACATTTCTGGCGATTTTGCGTGCTGAGTTTGAAAGATTACTTTAACGGTTAAGTAGTTTTAAGAAAAAGTCTTTATCTATTTTAGAGTACTCTTCGACCGTTGCGGTGATTAATCAAAAAAAACACGGTAAGTTACAGCCCATACTTTATTGGGAGAAAAAATATTTCATAAGATTAAGATTTATTCGGGGAAATATATTTAGTCACTTTTCCCCGACCGAATCTGCTGCATCAGCAATCTAAATTTCATGCATTTTCCTAAAGCGTCGTTACCATGTACCTGTATAGTAAATACCCCCCCCCCCCCCCCCCAATTTAAAGGCAAGGGGCGTGCATAAGTAGAACCATTGTTGTTAAAACGCTAAGTCAGATAACTTAACAACAATATTCAACAAAAGAATATTCTATTTTTTCAAAAAAGTCGCTATTCTGGTTGCAAGACCATATTTGGGGCTATTTTTTAAATGGTCAACACCTAGGTCAAAAATTGAAAATGCAAGTGATTAGTCAATTTAGCTTTTTTTG